>JACCIC010000009.1:2547500-2825000 GCA_018907035.1 Sycobia sp. Sy_11
ATGGACGTTGCGCGGGCGCGAGGGTTAGTTACGCGCGTAAACGTGATTCTCGTTCGATTTTATCGAATGCTTGCACGCTCACATTTTTCACTATTATATGAATCAAAGGAAGAAATACACACACACACACACACACACACACACACATATACACAACGATATTTTATACGAATTCTCGCAGGCGGGGTATCGAAAATTCCAAATATTTCTGTTGATTCATTTATGTGTATGCAAAAGCTTGAAAATGTCACGATGTCAAATTTTATAATAAATATATATAATTACGATCATTGACGTTGTATAAGAGCAGCTAAAATAAAAATATTAGATCGGTATTTTAAATAGTTATTTAGGTATTTTTTAATTTATTAAGTAGTTTAATGGTATTTAAGCGAGTAACAGCGGAAAACTATTATAATTTACAAATAATGTTGACGTAATAAAAACTTAGGGATTTACTGTCCCCTTAGGTATGAAATAGTAAATAATTATTTTTTACTTAACGCAAAAATCTTTATTTATTATAAAAAGATTTTTTAGCTTAACGCGATAATATTTACGTTCTAGTGTTTTTATTTTTATTATATTTAATTATTCATTGACGCGCAATCGAATGAATTATTTAGTACGAAGAATGTTGTTAGAATCAAACAGATAATGCCAATAATAATTTGAACTAAATTGAATCCAACCAAGCTTCAATGCACACAAAAGATGCCGCTTTGTTTATAATAATACAAGCAGAGTAATATTATAACGATAGATACTGCATGGTGTACATCGTCTTACATATCTTATGGCATTTATTTGACATTTCAAATTTTTCACGTCAGATTTCTTTAATAAGGCAAATGATATATAAAAAAACAACAATAAATAAATACAAAAAAAGTATAATTAGACATTTTAATATCTTTGATCCTTTATCAATGAGATTTTGATCACAATACGCTTGTTTACGTTACAGACTGGGAAAATGTCCAAAAATCTCACCATCAGCACGGACTCCCAGGCCATCCATCTGATCGGCAGCGCCGCGCGTCCCTCGATCTTGAAGTAGTCCGCCAGGTAGGCGCTCCTGCCGCACCCGAGATCGGACACCTTGACCGCGTATCCCTGGCTCACCAGACAGTTCCTGCGAACGTAATTCCGAAATTTACAACGTCCCCGCGCCGCCACCGTCCCTCATTATCACGACCCGCGTTCCGCCCAAGTATTCGCCTCAATAATATCAAAAGTTCGCACCGCCCCGCGCGCGTAGCTCGGCCCTTTAACGATTCGACGTTCATACACGGCGGCTGCGGCGCCGGAAGGCAGGGGCTACGGCCGTTAAAACGCCGAAGCCGTATAAAATATGAATTTTTCAAAATTGACTATTAATCACGAGGGAGGGGCGGCGAATTCTGCGGCTCGCCCGCTGCTCGTATAATAAATTTTCTAATAACGCTTACGGTGGGATTATTGATAGCGCGCCACTAAATTTCAAGGTAATTAAATATTGACTTTCATAACCGAAAGGGGGCGGGGAGTGGGACGATGGGAGAGTAGGCGAAGAATTTTGATTTTCACCGTTATGGCTGGCCGCAGGTGACTCTCTCTCTCTCTCTCTCACTCTCTTTCTCTATCGCTCCATCTTTCCGTGTTTTAAAAATTATAATACACATAATGGGTTTGCTTTAAATTGATTTACGATTGAGACGCCAGCTTCAAGGACCGACGGATAATTCGAACCGCGGCGCGTCGTTGAAAATAACTCCGCCTCTGTAATCGAATTAGAGCCTCGGCTATATTCCGACCGGATAGTTCGAGAAAAATATGCACATAGATACGGGAAAATACGCCGACGATCGCGCTAATTCGATGCACGTCGAGCAGCAGAGCGTCACGATTCATTACCGCGTCCCCCACAGGTAATCTATTCATCCGCCCTCCTGCGCCTCGCTTCACCGCCAACCCCCTTTTCGCCCTATTCCGTCTTTTTGTACCCGATCGAAATAGCTAATTACCCGCGACCTCCTCCATCTCGCCGAAGTCTCGATGGGGCCTCGAGGACGAACGGTTCGAACGCTTAACAAGCGGCCCGCGCTGCTCCATTTCCCGGTCAATTAGTCAAAACTTTTAATCTGCGTGTGGAGTCGAGCGCGAAGCTGCAGAAGGAGGGCGAGAGAGAGAGAGAGAGAGAGAGAGAGAAGAGTGGAGCGAAAATCGCCGCTCGCCTTCAAGCGTCCTGCAACCATCTGTATGAAAGTCGTCGCTCAGTGGACGGGGTTAAAAGAAGGATACGTCGCGGAGCTGCGAAACGGCCGCGAAAGAGGATGATTTCGACGCTAATATTGCCAGAGTTCTTTTGGGGTTGGATGGTGGGGTAGAATGGGTGGCTGTTGGGGGTGGGGCGCGTTTTTTTTTTCATTTAGTTCCGCGAGCAATTAGAAGTTCGCAAACGAGGAGGTGACGGTCTACAAACTAGGTCGAACTGTTGCGCCGAAAGGACGTTTTTTGGACTTCGATCGGGGCGACGCGAATATTTGTTCTTGTTAATTTTTTTCTTTTCAGCTTGGCTCGAAAAAAAGTGTTTTCAGTATCCGGGACATTCAGAATCGATATTTTTTTGCTGTTGTCCCAAGTAAGAGGAAATTTACCGTATTAAAAGTGCAATATAGCGATAGAAACGTACAGTGCATTTTTTATTTTTCTTTTTAGAATGTCTGTAGAATCGTTAAATATCCTCAAAAGTAAATATAAACGCTTCAGACAGTGCTTTCATTCACTCGACTAAATATACTTCTTCATTTAAAAGAAACTCGAAAATTTATTTTCATCGCTATTTGTAGCACGATTGTGATTTAAAGTCATCGTGCAATACGACGTATCCGGAATAACGACATGCATCATGAACTCACGATTTTTCATTAGAAATGTATCAGCAATATGAGGATATAAAAATAAGAACATAGGTTATTGTTAAATAACAACCGAGCCAATACGCTTTTTATTCGATCAAAAAATCAAAAAGCCTTGCCGTAGACGAACTCCTGCCCGAGGATAAATAAAGAAAGCCAGCTCGTAGCGAGAATTACTCTGACTCGGTGCGTTATCGAGTTCGTTAGCGGTGGAAGTCTATGACGAGGAAAACTGGTCTACTTTCAGCTAGCTAAATTTTATCACGAGGGGGAAATAAAATCGAGAATAAAAGATTAGGTTCGCGAAGCGTCACGAGCAATTCTAACAGAAGTGGAATTGCAAGATTTCTGACAAAATTAAACGTTCGTTTTGCTCGACTCGCGCAATTTCGTCGTTATCGATTAACAATACGGAAGTCAAAAAAAAAAGATTGATTATAACACTGATTATAACACTGATTTCAACTTGGGGCATGCATGCGTTAATAGCATTAAAAATTGTTTTTACGAAAAATTTTCTTGTTCTACGACTCAGCGTGTATGTCGATAAATAAATAGGACACGCTTACGCTTAAAAAATCAACTAACAACAAAAAGTTGCCTCGATCGTTTTTCTCTCCAAAAAGCAAAAAATCCGCGTCGACGATCGAGATTCGGCTGGGCAAAGCGCCCATACATACTTCTCGTTCCATGGCGCGAGGCGCGATGAGAGAGGAGGTGGGGGGGGGGGTGATGAACATCCAGTGGGCGGCGCGCGCATTGCATTTCATCTTATTAAACCGATCGGTAGCGCATAATTTCGGCGTGGGCCCGCGCTCGCTTTAAAGCTTCGAAACTCGCGCAGAACCCGAAATAAATTAACCCGTGAACGCGAGAGAGACGGAGACAGAAGGAGAGATATACGCGATTTGAGGGCGGTTTCGGGCACGATATTTATCCCCCCCCCTCTCCCTGCCCTAACAACCCCGGCAGTTATACAACGTCCCAACGGCGAGGTATTATAATTAAGGTTTATGATTAGAGTTAATAATTGGTACACGTGCCTTGGTTAAACGAGGGGAGAGGGGCGAGCAATGCCCGCAGCGAGGGAGACGCGTGCGCCAACGAATGCAGGTGTAGAGAGAAAGGCGCGGCGGGCGCGCGCACCCCTCGGGCGAACGCCTAAGAGTCGTAAAACCAAAGACCATACATATAGAACTTATATATATGTGTGTGTCTATATATATATATATATATATATATATATATATATATATATAATGCTCTTTTCAAATAATATCCGGATACTATACGTATACGCGCTCGGCTTCACCGGCGGATGCCCTTCCTTCTTCAATATTCGGCAAACTGATAAATAATGCGATATTTTATACGCACAGAGCGCGCGATTCCGGGAAGAGCCGTGCATAGTTCCGATGAAACATAATAACTGTGAAACTTTTCATTAATTTTTCAACTTTCGATAAATACCAGAAATATCCGGGGGAATTCGATCGCTCGAAAGTATTTTTTTCGCCAGTTTTTTTGTTTTTTTTTTTTTGTTTTTTTTTGGTTGAAATATGCAGTAGAGTACCGATAATAATTGCCGAATATTTAAGCCGAAAAATTTTTACCGATGCGTCATTTTTATTAGAAATTCTCTCAAAACATATATTGTCGCACTAGATAGAAGCAATATCTATATAAATCCCGTCAGAGTCGTCGTCGTACAAATAATAATGTATAAATGTTTTTTTTTTTTTTGTTGAAATTTTTCCATTAATTTGATCGTTGAATATAAACAAAGATAATATAACAACGAAATTCCAATAGAAATCTAAAATGCCCTGAACCATCGCTTGCTGGCGCGTTTAAATAGACAAATATCCCGTCCCCCATTCGCCCCCACTTACGAGGGTCTCAATGCATATCTCAATTGTCGACCGCACAGTCGTGCGCATCTATACACGTGTGTGCGTCTATGCATGCACGTACGTATTTATGTTTGCACACGTACCCGAGGAAGAGGCCCCCATCGGCCTCCCGCGCACTTACCTCGTGGCGAGGTCCCGGTGCACAAAGTCCATTTCCTCGAGATACTTCATGCCGGATGCTATCTGCGCGGCCATGTACATCAGCGTGCCGAAGCTGCAACAGAGAGATGCGCGCGAGTTTGCGCCACGGTTAAAAAGTCGGCCCTTTGACTTCGAGCGCTGGGCAGGGGGGGGGAGGGGATAGGGGTAGGAGAAGAGCGGGACGGAAGCGCGCGAGAGCCGTATACAGCGATCGAATCGCGGGTATTGGGGCTTGGCGGTTAAACGGATAGATAGATAGGGCGAACAGATGGATAAAAAACGAACAATTAAATTTAGAGCTCATTAATTCCTATAAATCATCAAATAACCGCCAAAATATCGTAAACAGTAATAGAAATGTATAAAAATAATAAATGAGCATCCTACCGAATAGGAAGCGCTATTATATTAATCTGTATTAGATTATGCGGAACGAATATTTAATATATATATATATATATATATATATATATATATATATATATATATGTTCATGATGCAAAATGCTAATAATTTAATTTTGCGATGATTTATTAATTTTTAGAAACTTTCGTCGCTCGATTTGCGGACAAATAACGGGGAGGTTATTTGATATGATTATCTTGGGGTCACCTTATCTTTTGAAAACACTATATAAAAGTCATAATCGACTGCTGATGCGATGATGATTTGTTTTAATTGTCTACTGTTACTGTGGTTGAATGATTGACTTTTCAATACAATAAAAAAAAAACCAGTTTAATTCGAATCAAGTCTTCTTAACATGAAGTAAATTGGCTTTCATTATTACTTTATTATTATAGAAAATATATATGTAAGAATTCGTTAATAATATAATCGTTCATATTAAAATGTACTAATTTATTTTTCCGTATCATTAATGAACTAAATTAATCAACAAGTAATTTCAAGTCTCATTTGCCCCGTTCATTCGCAACGAGAATAATTATTTTCCAACAATTTGACACGGACTCGGCGACAGTTTCACCGTTACCTTATCTATAATTAACTGTTTAGCCCGAACATGATAACGAACTCACGCTGTCGTACGGTTTCAGGAAAGCAAAAATTCGAGAGTCTAATTTATCCTTTCTGCTAAAATAAGGACGGCTCTAAAACTTTGCGTATTTTCTTTTAATTTTTCACGAACGGGATTGATAAGTTTTACGGATGGATGGAGTGAATGTATATAGGAACATTAACAGAAATTATTAATCTGCACTAGTGAGTGAAACAAAAATACATTACACTACTACATTTCTACACGAGTGATGTTTGTCACTCATTTATTACAAACACGAATATGAATCGTAAGGAACTATTTACCGTTCATGGAATAAAATATGGAATAAAAGTACCTTTTTTAGACAAATCGCAGAAGAGAATTTTTCATACTGAATTTATCTATTGAACAGTTCGTTTAACAAATACTTGACATTTAAAAAATTGAAGAAAAAAAAACAAGAAAACTAATATAAATTGATAAATCAATAAATACGGAAGCTAAATTCCAAATACCGTTATTAACGATATTATTTCGAAATACTCCTCAAATATATAATATAATCCTTAGCTAAAGGCGAATAGTGAATTATTGATCGTGTACCGGATATATTAGCTTTTAAATTTTAAAACTTTTAAAGCTTTTGGATTATTTAACGAAATTTATTATTAAAAGAAAGAAAGAAAAAAAGAAGGAAGATGAAAAAACATCAAGTATCCGATCTGCATAATAAATTCTCATCCATTAGTATCACCGATGCATTTTCATCGTACTGCGAAATTTATTTATTAGCCAATTAATTGAGAAGAGATTTGCCAGTCACGAAGCGATAAAAAGTTTTTCGAATTTTCTCGAGGAACTCGAGCAATGCCCCTTACTGCCCTGTTCATTCGCAATTTGAGCAAAGGACGCTTTACACCTCTTGCAACGTCTGGCGAACTCTTTGGGAAGAAAGGAAACCAAAATACATAAAGAGAAAGAAAGAAAAACACGCACGCACTCGCGCACACAAACACGGCTCGGTGATTCCCCGACGCATCCAGAGGCAGTGTACACGTTGATGCACTACTCTCGTCCCTTTATGCATCGGGCGGGGAAATTTTCCGCCTCGCTTGCCCTCACTCCCGGTTTCTTTGCCGTCGGCCTGTATATATGTATATATATATATATATATATATATATATATATATATACACGCTACATCGCGTACGCGTATCACACTTCATTTGGTCCCTCGACAGCGCAGCGCGCGAGGAAACCACGCGCCGAGAGATCGATGCACCGTGCGCCGCGTCGCCGTATTATATGCAAGGTGGAAAGGGAGCGAGGAACGAGACCGTCGCGAGTTTTACGATTCAACGCTTCGGAAGTGCGCGCGTGCCGTGCGACGCGGCATTGGTTTCCCCAACCCTGTTCTGGCCTGTTTCGAACGGATGGCGTGTTTTTTTTTCTCTTTTTTTTTGGTTCTTTTGAAGAGAATTTGTTTTTTTTTTTTTTTTGGTAATCTCGCGATGAGTAAAATGTTCGCGAGTGGTTCTCGTTTGATTGAAGGAACTTAGGGGTTCGACCTGCGGTATATTAGGATTAGTAAAGAAAATTTGTTTTTGCAACTTTTTATTTATTATAATTATTATAAATGTTATATATTATTGGCCGTAAAGTATAAAATAATAAAAGATAAACGAAAGCTTATGTTACCTCAATTGATATTTCAATATATAAGAACAAGAAAGATTTGAAATACAAAAGACAAGCACCTTAGGAAACAGACGGGATACGAATAATTAAGAGCGCCCTCATATTGCGCCTTTTATAGACTCGCGGTCCCCCTTATCGAGGGTTAAATTTTGAATGATAATCCCCTCCTCGTCGACCGCGGCCTAAGCACTCCGCGCAGCCGGACGGTCGTCGAACCCGAGGTGGTAATTTGACGCCATGCATAATCTCAAAATCCTCGAGATTTTCTCAAAACTAAAATACAGCCACCTTAATTTACGCATTTGAAGCGAAACTATTACAAAGAAAATTTCTGCACGCTCTGTCACAGCACAGATCAATTGTTTTTATGGAAGCATAAGCATTTCACCCTCTTTCGTAAAACCTGAAGATTTTCCCCAAGCCAGTATTTGACTTATCTTATCTGTAAAGCCATACAAAACCCAGTTATCCAGAAAATATTCGGTTTTACCCGTCATGGCACGGATCAAGTATTAGATCATATACCTTAGTTGCCTACAATTTTACGGCGAATAAAAAAAGCTGTAACCAAGGTTCCCCTCGCGATCCCTACTTCAAGAATTATTTAATTTTCAATTCCAATCCATGTCAAATTCTAACTTATTAAATATGCCTTCCTCCTATAATCACTCGATATCTCGCCTGCACTTGAATATCAATCGGAAACGGTTTTCATGAGTTTAGTAGTTAATAGCGCCGTTGTGTCCGTGGAGATCGCATATAGCATTTCTTCCTTATACATCATCCCGCGGATATCATATTATTTTACTAAAAACAAAAAAAAAAAACAATTTTCCATGTATAATTTATCACGAAATGTAATTACATAAAAAAAATATTAAACAAATGCATATATATATATATATTAGGCTGAACAAAATTTAATTCGTTACATTAATCTACTATTACTCTACTTAGTCTCTTCTAGAGATATGATACAATTCAAACCACAGCCAAATCCAACAAAAAAAAAAACAGGGGAACAAAAGTTCTTCAACTCGTTTTATTGAAATTTCAGAGCTCATTTCGGGAACTTCTTGCATCGTCAGCATAAACAACCCCGATTCCACTAAATTTCTCGTTACGCGGAGGACCGAAGCCGTGCCCCCCCCCCCCCCAACCCGAGCCTTCGCTCGAATTTCTCAAAATCGCGGGAAGAAAATTTATGCGGCTATTTGTCCCGGCGGGAATCTCGCCCGAACGCGAGATAGACGCGGCTGATACTTTAACAAGACGCATACATAAGGAAAGTCGAGTGTCGCTCGCCTACCTAACCCCCCCCCCGCCCCTTCCTCGCCGCACGGCTGCGGCGTCTCGTGTAAACTACGCTCGCGGCATCGGCGAGACGTAGATACATACACACGCACAGTTCCCACTGTTTCTGCGTATCGGGAAAACTTTAAATTCCGCGTCGCCCGCCCGTATGAGACGCCCCCGGGCCGTTTTATATAAATTCCATTTTATGAATGGCTTGGATTCGCGACGGTATATGGGAGAGGAAGTGTATGCACGGGGCAGATAAAGGAAGGAAAAACAGGAAGAAAGAAGAGAACGAGGTCGGGTGTTCGGCTTCGACTCGTGAATTTCGCAGTGAAATTCTGGATTATTAAAACGAAAGAAAATTTTTTTTTTTTTTTTTGCAACAACGTAAAATTGAAAAAAGTTCATCTTCGCTTAATAATTAGACCGGAGTAAAAATATTTTTAAAGCCAAGTAAATAAATTTTGATCTCAGGTTTTATTTAATGCGAAAAAATATTCTGTGAAATTGACACAGCTTTATAAGTTCTTTAATAAGGAAAATTAAATTAGCATTAATATAAATAATTTTTTAAAGATAATTTAACTGACACTTTTTTTTGCATGCAAAGAAATTGAGTAGAGGTATTATGACGCCTACGTAAGCGAGCGGACTATTGTCATTCGTGACAGTGGATATAGATATTTGGACTACCGATTCTGGATTCATAATTGAAAGGGAGCACTTCTGTTTTTAGAATGGATCGAACATAGAATATTTCACATTGACATAAGTATAATATTAGCCGTAAAATGCCAATTAATGATTAGCGATAAAAGCTTAGAAATTCCTCTGTATTAGATAAATTTTCATATCGTATAAGTTGTACACTGTCTTATAATTCTACAATGTGATATTTTACCTTTGTTAATGCGACAGTTAAATTGAAGCAAACGACAGTATTAATCCGGTTAAATGAGTAAAACGACCGAAATACTCTCAGCGCCATTGCCGACAATGTCGCGATCCGGACAGTTGTTTCATTAATAATAATAATAATAATAATAATAATGCCGAAATCTCTTTACCTCAAAGTCTTCGCCGTCTGCACGGACGTCGTCTCCGCGACGTGGCTCTGCAGGTACTGATTGAGGTCGCCGTACTCGCCGTTCTCGAGGACGACGCACATGGGATCGTCGTCGAGGCTCGCGCCGAGCAGTCGGGCGACGTTACGGTCGCTAAGCCGGGCAAGCCGCTTCGCCTCCTGCCTGAACTCCAGCCTGCGAAACGAGATGCGGCTAGGTAAAATTGCATATGCGAACGGCAGAAGGGTTAATTGGTTGATCCGCGATAATTTTGTCTAATCCATATGAAGATGATCGCAATCGAAGGCATTTAACGAATAGTCCACAGAGCCTCGTCATTGACGAATTTGTGAATACCCGTTGGTTAGGCATTAGTACATTAAAAGATCGCTTCGCTATGGAAATTTTCGTAAAACGATCTCTGTCATTTCTGAATCAGCATTTTTGAAATTCACCATGTGGTAATCTAAGAATTGCAGGAAAAAAGAAATCAATTAATTTCAACCCATTTATATTTATAAGACTTTTTTCGACGAATTTTCGAAATGGGCATATTCGTAATACTGATCACCTCTAGAAGATCGGTATCAAAATCAGTTGATAAGTCAAGATTTTTTTTACGTTATTTAACGTCGCTCTATTTATTTATTACAGCGGTGCTCGTGTCAATCGGCCGAGGCCGGGATTTGAACCCGGATCACCAAGTTAACTAGTCCTTCGCTCTAGCGATCGAGCCATCGTAGGCCTCTCAAGTCATGCTTATTATATAAAATATTAACTTTTCACATCTACAACGAACATCTAGTACAATAGTTTCAGTAGAATTAATAGGCATGAAAGGGCACAGGGATTTTTCTCTAATTTTCCAAATAGCACAGAGAACGTTTGAATTTCCGTATGTAATATGAAAAGCGGCTCATAAATAAATCTAACATACCAGCAGAATCTAGAATTATATTCGGAATTTCCATCTTATTTAATGAATTACGTAGTAAAACGGTAATAAAATTAACTATTCATTATGATTTGACGAACGTATCCGATCGGAGATGAAAATCGTCATCGATTTTTATTGGATATTTGATTTCCGCGGCAGGAAATCAAAATTATTCATTTACATGATTAGTTTCGTATGCACGAGTTAAAATAATTTATACCAAAATGAATGGACTACTTAAAACAGAAAAGAATCGACGGAATGGCTCGATAGATTGAACATTTACAAATGTTAATGTATAATGCAAATTTTAATTAATATTAAGGCGATGGACGAAAAAGGTGAGTTTAAAACGACCCATTAAGGAATCACTTCCATCACAGGTGCGTTTACTACAAATATAAGAAAAAAATGAACGTGTTTTGAATTATTTAAATTCACGTTTATTTCTTTCATAAATATAGATTAAATATTAGATTGCATGGTTATTATTTTGTTTCTGCCTGATTTAAGCAGTTTTTTATCAGATCAATAATAAATGAATTCACACTACGCATGGATATAATTATATTAAGTATAAAATATTATGTATTTGTATACATAGAGAAGAAAGTAAATAATAAAATTCAATATAATATTCCATTAAAGGGCTCGTTTGAAGGGGAAGCAGGTAAACCATTCGTTTCTTTCTCACCTACCATTTCGACCGTTCTGGGCGTCTGTCGATTGTTATTCGAGTCCTCCCGCCGGCCCGTCCGTCCATTCATCTCCCGCTCGCGTTGATAAGAATAAAGCCACTGACGTTACCTATTTGAGTTTCACTTGCCTCTACCTGCAGTGCAGGAATTGCCTAGTATTAGTACGTACGTATTTCTTTACTCGTTAACGATACTTTGTCTTGAATAATTGCACGTTGCTTTTCGAAATTTGACGGATTTAAAAATAGTAATAGTTGTTCTTCTTCTTAAACAAAAGAAAAAAAAAGAAAAAAAATATCTCTTGTGTAAACCGGCCTTTTTCTTGTAAATTAACATTTCTACGCGTGTATTTTATAAATTCGCGCACTGTGCGAAACCACCGTCGGATTTTTCAAAAATTGAATGTCCCGGATCCAGCACGATCGACGAGAATACAGAAGAAAATGGAAACCTTCATTATTACGCAAATTTTCGCGATATTGGACGCGAGCCCGTTTTAAATTGTTAATCCGACGGCGGATCGGGGCGAGGGCCAGAGGCCGGAAAGCCAACGGACAGCGTATTTCTGGTGTGGCTGGGTAGAAAATAGGAGAACGCGAAAGAGAGAAGAAGAAAAAAACGCCCAATTGTGTTTTTTTTTTTTCGGGCGAGCGAAGCCACATACGCGATTATTACCTCGGTTCGTTCGTCGTGACCTTTCGAAGGGCGGATTTTTCATCTATTAATTTAGTTGGCATGTCTATGAATAGGCAGGGGGGGGCGTATTTAATGCTCGAATTGCTCAAGTGCGCGCATGTCCGTTCGGGTGCAACTCTTTGACCGACGCGATATACAAATATCCGAATGAAAACGTCGGTATAAAATTGAGCGTGTTTGAACGAGATGAGAGGCGCCGCAGTCTGGAAATTTATGATCACGTTAAGCTACGCTCTAAAAGTCTAAGCTCTAAAAGTTCCTCTTCCTTTTTTTATCATTCGCTGAAATCATGTAAAAAAATATGGCAAGCATTCGCGCTGGAATACGCTATTGAGCAGGAGCCGTACGATCCAATGGCTATCTATTCGTTAAAAAGCCACGCAATACCGACCGGCTAAATTTCTCTCAAAATCTTCGATTGCTTGAATTAAATGCCAAATTTACTCCGAAGATTTATTATTTACGGCCAAGTTTCGCAAACATGGAATAAAATTCGTTCGGCGGGACTCTGTCCGTCCCTCTCCCTCCACCTTTCTCGCCACCACGGGGGAAGAACGCAGCCCTCGTCGCGATATCGAGAGTGCTTGCTTCGCCAAACTGGGATTCGCAGCGATTACCGATCTATCGGCCGAGGGGCGGCTTCGGGGAAGAAACTTTCTTCGCGAGACAAAACTGCGCCGCGGCATTTAGTTCGACGGCAGACAGCGGCTGCGGCGGTGCGGCGGCGTGCGGTGGTGGTGGTGATGGTGCTGGCGCGAGGGGCGCCGAGCGTAAATAACACTTGAGTTCTGAAGCGGGGCACCGAGAGAGAAAGAAGGAAAGAGAGAGAGAGAGAAGAGAGTGAGCTGCTGCGCGGAAAAGTTTTTAGCCCTCAACCCCGTCTCGCTCCTCCTTGCGCCAGCAAACGAAAACGCTGTTCATTATCGAAGGGATTGTTGAGCGTTTGGTGGGTTATCTCGCTGAGCCTTCGGCGCCGCTTTCTTCCTCTCTGCTTTAATCGGCGCCTCCTTTTTACATCCGCAAACTTTCGACCGATTGTTTAATATCGATAATTTAAAGTTGGCTCGTTGTACGAAATATCGAGTCACGAAGATAGGATAGCAGTATATATAAATCATAAATAAAAGAGTATCAGAAATATATAATTAAAATTAATTTTAAAATAATTTTGTAGCGGAGTGGACCTTGTAACATAACTTCATAATACATACAATATTATTTTGTGAATGCACCATTTTATTGTGCATCATACCAACGATAGCTTATTAAAACAACAGAAAAAAGTCGTGAATGCCTGATGTATTTTTATTTGTCACTGCAGACTAACTTGTCTTTCCAAATTTGTATACGCTATAGGTATCCGAATTAATCTCCCAAAAAATACATTTTTTTATGTTTATAATAATATCATATTTTTATTTGTGTTTCACACACTTTTCAAATTGTTAATCGCGCAGTTTCCCTCTACCTATTGATACGGCCAGCGTAAGAAAATATTGTAATTTTCCATAAAAAATAAGTTATTTAAATGAAAAGGGGAAAATTCGATTTAATGTGCTTTTTAAGCTTAAGGGATCTATTTGTATGGATATATTTTACGTTTTTTCCTATTTATCCCCCCCCCCCTTACATTTGTGTTCTCGGTAGAATTGTGTAGTCGGTAGAAATGTTCGAATTAAAACTTGTACCACGTAAATATTCCTAATCACGTAGATATACCTAATCTACATCGTATATTTCTGCCGTAAACTACTTCATTTATTATATAATTTTTAAGATTTAAAATTTCATTAGAAATAAATTTGTATTACAAGGTAATTGTACAAAGAATTAGCTATGCACCAGTATATGGCCATAAACACAATTTTTATTTTATATTAATATTTTCTGATCAACATTCATATTGTTCTAACTCATACCTGTCTTTTATTGATCTAGAGAAACCGTCGCAATCATGTCGTACTTCGACTCTTATTTTATACGGTCCAGAATATGTTCGAATTCTACATATACTCTCTACGTAATAGATCATTTAAATCGTCAAATTTTTGCTCTATTACTTTAATTATTTTATTTCATTTATTAATTAAATACTTTATTAATTGCATTGTCTGGTATCAATATCCAATTTTGGCCATGTACTGAATACTATTGGTACATCCCTTTTCAAAACAGCCGAGTACTACGCATATAAAATTGTCGATATCCTTAATAATAATGTGATTGGTGGATTTCTTTATTATTATTGTTACTTAATCGATTGATACTTAATCGATCGACCATAATGAATCCATTATGGTCGATTTTAAGTGTCGAACTTGCATAGAATGAACGTAAGATCCTCGGGCGGCCATTTACCGATACATTGACTTTGAACAATTTGATTTCTTTTCAAATTAACATGTGTGAGATATGTGTATATATATTCGAAGTACAATGAGATAATTTCCAATATTCAACGCGTATGATAAATAAATTAATTAGGCTATGAATTCAAGTTGTTGTACATTGAAACGCAAACTAATGCTCATAAGTCACGCAACAATACGTCAATGATAAAACTTTTTCCTATCAACTAAAAGACACTACATAGCCGTATATTAAATTATGCTCGGTCGAGTTAAAATACTTTCTTCGTTAAATTTCAATACCATACAACATTAAATAATGGTCAACACCTAAAGATTTTGCCATAGAATTAATTTCTATAACGAGCTCAAAAGAATTGCTGATATTGACCCATGTCCGAATGAGAAAGCGCAGAAACGATAAATATATGTCTATCCGTAATTCTCCAAAGAAATAATAATGATAATTAACTGCTCTTGTCGCAACGTTCGACGCACGAGTCATTCTGAAAAGTGAAAAATAAGCGGGAAAACAGGGGCTCACTCACCTAAAGATCTCGGACGAGCCGGGCCTCAGCGACTTGACCACGACGAGGTCGCTGCCGGCCCCGCGGAAGACCTCCTCGTAGCCGGGGAAACGGTCGACCTCGCACACGTGCACGTCGCCGTAGTAGCCGCAGCCGAGGCTCTCGACGATGTTCAGCCTCTCGCGCGGGAAGTCGAATACGATGCGTTCGAGGAGGCCGCCGCTGCCGGCCAGAGCCGAGCGCCGAGCCTCGTCCCCCTCGTCCTCGTCCTCGGTGAGCATGTCCTCGGGGCTGTAGCTGCTGCGCCGGCTCGGCGGTGCCTTGACGCCGCCCGGCGGCAGGGGGGGCGGCGTGCAGCTCGGGTTCGGCGACGCGGGCAGCGGCGGCAGAGGCGGCAGCGAGGGGTTCTGGAACGTAGGCGCGAGATGCTTTGGTGGCTGAGATTCGGCGCGTAATACTCGTAGGTGGGAAATTTTTACATGCACCCAATTACGCAGGATGCCCACCGAGTCAGTTGTATGATTTGTATTGTAGTAAAAGTATTTATACATTTATTATAGTGGGAGGTAAAAATTATTAAGGGGAAATCCAAGATCGGCATGATTATTTTGCTTCTATCGTGCACGGACGTTGAGTTATGAATTCTATTATTTTTGAGAAATTTATAAAGTCTTAAGATATCAGAGATCAGGCCGATAAAAGTGGGTATAAATAATACCGATAAATAAAGAAGGTTCTGTCCCGAAATATGAAGAGATTTTCAAGATTTAGTAAAGCTTAAAACAATAATAAGATCGAAATGAAGTTGAATATATTCTATTCGTCTATCGAAGAACTCGACTCGTTTATTAAATGTCGAATTGACACGTTAATCAACTTTTAATATTTAATAAACTATTTTTTTATCAAATTATGAAATTAGTCTTGTACAGATCAATTTCTAATGTTTTTCGATCTTCAATTGCACAAATATTAGATTAACTCCGAGAAGTAACAGTTTAATTTTCGCTCATAATATCCAAAAGCATTTATGACACGAAAAATGTAGGAATAATTATCGTTTCTTTATAAATTACAATTTTAACGGTAGACTTATTGAAAATATGTACTCTGCGCTCAACTGAATCGTTTGTCCTAACGACCGATTGAAAGCGCGCGAAAATAGCGATGGGAATAGGAATGGGCACAGACTGATCTGGATCTATTTACACGAATAAAGCGAGTTCTCACTCTCTGGCACACGCGCACAGACACATACACACATTGACAAACACACATACACATGAACATAGAGACAGACGCTGTGACACAGTGTGACTCACCTTGCACATTTCCGGGCCGGCGTAGTACTTTTCCGGCGGCGGCGGTATGGGCGGCGCATTAGACGGATACTCCTGGACCGCCGGCGGGATCGGCCGGCCGAGATTCATCGGCGCCGTCGTGCCCAGCAGAAGCGGAATGACCGGATGCTCATCCGCCGCTCCTGCGCGCGGGAGCGCGTGCGTGCGCGTAGTTGGCGAACGGCGGGGACGGTGGCCGAGAATAAAAAAAGATAGAGAAACGGGAGTTAAGGAAATATTGTCGCTTGGCTCTTCGCCGCCGACGTTCGTCGAGCAGCTTCGGGCGCTGCTCCGTATTATCGGCCAATTGACGCACCGCGATAAGCGCACGCGGGGAAGGTTACTGTATTATTTTTATCCTTTTGCTTTGTTGCCGAGTGCATCATTTTACCTCTTGTACGCAAGACAAGTTACAGATGTTCATTGAGGATTCATTGTTATTCTGCAGCTCATATTGAATGTTTCCAATTGAATTAGTCGCGGAACTATCAGTTTAATTTAATACTTTAATTTAAATACTCCGCGCTGTGAGTCATATAATTAACATACTATAGATTAATTGCATTATTAAAATTTATCAAACGTCCTCAAATGAATTTAAAGTCAGACATGCTTAATGTATCGAATGAATATTAGTATTGTAATCGATCTTTATACGAATATAAGAACTCTAGCATTTTTTCTGATATATTAGGCCGGAATATGTTTTTTATTACGCAAAGTCACGAGGTATATTAAAAGTACACAATCTGAATGTAGTATAAAATATAGTATCGATGTACAGTATAAAATTGTTTGCCAAGAAATTGTTCTTTATGTAAGGTAAATTTAAAAAATATGATTTCTAAACACAGCAGTAAAAATCACAATACATGAATAAAACTTTTACAATGGCAACTATTATTTATGTTTGGTAAGAGTTTCGGAATATATTACCAGGAGATAACTGCTGGGCATATCAGTAAGATTGCAACTGCAGATTACTCTTAGAAATTCGTAATACAATTAGAAAAATTTAATTTAAGTTTCAGGTAGTTAATTCTCATTTAATATCGTGAAAATACTATAAATATGAACATACTTTTACGTAAGTAGATCCTTTTTTTCACCAATAATGTAATCTAACTGATAATTGAGGTGTTTTATAAAATTGTTTCATTGGTCATCAGAGTAGGCTGCAGATACAATCGAAAACCTTTTTTTTTTATTCTTCCTTATTAAATTATTTATTTCATTTACTAAAATATTTTGCTATTTCAAGAATATGGAATCTATATTAACACGTTTACGTCAGAAAAATGCCTTTATTTTATTCATAATTTGTTTTTTCAATGTATTAATCAGACTACCCGCGGACGGGGAGAGAGAAACAAACATAATACTTAATTATTATATCATTTACAAAGAAAGCTTCTTTTAATAGAAAGTAGATAGAAACTTATGTTTCCTATTGGAAGCGTGAAAATATTTCTGTGTTTATTTTATTATTGTACTATAATATTTATGCACGAGATGTTAATAAATTATTAATAATTATAAAAAGCAAGCTTGGCGGCTATTTACAATTAATGTATTAAAATTCTTAAATCTACTGAACTTTATTATCATTTTCTTCATTTTTAATATAAGATAGTAGTAAGAAAGCCATTAATTTTTTGCAGGAAAATAGGTTAAAGTCGTAGAACTGAAGTATAACAATAAACTAACCAACGACATTGTTATCGCCGGTCCCGATACGGTAAATGAAAACCGATGCTTTATCCACGCCATGATATTACACCATAAATAAAAGATTTTCTCGATCTAAGAAAAGTATAGTTAATAAATGGTAAACTGAAAGAACCTATTACACATTTTATCACTTAATATACAAGTGTCTTTATTTTGAAAACTGTCGCTAATGTGATGTTATGTCATATTAGCATCAAAGGGAAAAATTGATTGTGTAATAATTCGAGTACGATAACTGATAGTTAATCCAATATTCTTTGATGTAAAATATTAAGTAATTCCTTATTCTCGAATGATATATTTTGTTTTTCAAAACATATATAACAATTAGAGTCACATATTAATAGAGAAAACGAAAATAAACTTTCGCACAGTGATGCATCTCATGATCTGCATCTCTGCATAAATATCACAATTTCCAGATCACTCTATACAAAACAAAATCACTTTTATCTCGAGTGAAACATTCAAAATTGAAATGACCGCCACAGCCATGCCATCAACCAAAGAAATGTAAATAGCATTCGTATCGTTGAAATAGAGGACCGTTGTGAAACACCGATAGAATCGTCGACGAATCAATCTTTCATCGGGTCTTTCTCTCTCTTACTCTTTTCTCTCTCTCTTCTCTCTCTCTCTCTCTCTCTCTCTCTCTCTGACCCCCATCCGATTTGAAGAAGCAACACCGAGAACCGCTCCAGTCGATGCTCTCACTCTCGCGGAGGGGCGGGGGAGGGCGGAGAGACAAGTGACGCGCACACCGCTGGTCCAAGGTATGTAAACCAGAATCGCGAGCGCACAGCGAAGGTGCGAGGACCCCCGAGGAAATAGTTGGAGCGAATTCACGGTGTGTTCGACGTCCCCCTCTCCTCCTCCCATCAGGATTTCCATCCGTAGGCGATGGAAACGAGAGAGCGAGAAAGAGAGAGAGAGAGAGAGAGAGAGGAGAGAGAGAGAGAGAGAGGTGCGGGCAGAGAAGACGAGGAGGAGAGTGCCACCACTGCGAGCACCCGCTCAATTGCAGTGCCGGTTGGACGGTAAACTTGCTCGTTAGAGTAACCTCGCCCCCCGCCTTCCCACCCATCGTCCTCGGCCCTCATCCTCAACGGTCGAGCAGCCCGAACGAAACTATCCTTCGTGACCCGCGAGCGTGGACGTAGCCACTGAACCTCCTGCTCTATATCTCGAACGCCGCAGAGAGAGAGAGAGAGAGAGAGAGAGAGAGAGAGAGAGCGAGAGGCAGGAGGCAACCGTAAATCCTCTTGGACCTTCGCCACATTTACTTTCGGCCCGGATCTTCTCTCGCTCGTATCTAGCGGTCCGCCCTCTCCCCTTAGCCACCCACGCTCGTTTATTTCCTTTTCTTTCCATTTAATACCATTTTCGGCCCGTTTCTTTATTTCCGAGGCGTGCAAATATTTCGTTAAGTTGTAATTGTTGAAGGAAATCGTACTTGTTCAACAAATTAAAAGAAGATGAAATATTTGAAGAGGAAATGAAAGACTTTGAATTGCATGAATTTGCGTAAGCAGCATTTGAAAAAATGTATTTTAACAGTTATTATGAAATTTGGGCTTTAGATTGAATAATTATATAAATCGGGCACAATTAGTTTTTAATAATTTTGTTCGTATTGTATTACCCTGTGTTTGGTGTACTTCAGCAAACTGCGTTTTCAGCTTACATGTCGAATAATTCATTTGATAAAATCTACCGATGCATATGACCGAAAGAATCATTCTATTTATAAAATTAAGTGATGTACTGACTGTTATTAGCGCTAGATCTACTGACGCTAAATAGATGCGACCTAATCAATCAATATGTCACGTGATGAAGTGAATCGAGGGCAATTAGTTAATAGTGGTCAGGAAGATGACAGAGGTGGTATTCAAGACTAATAAGCATATCCTGATATGATGTCCTGTGCAGCTAGGATTCACGAGGGTAAGTTACAAAGCGATGATTTGGTATCTTGGGTTTACACTTGATGTTAAGATAAGCTTTGGAACCAAATTGACAATGTGGCGCATAGGACTGCTGGTGTCGCAGTATAACATGACATGTTTACAGTCCACGTTATTTTACTCGTAGACATAAAAGCTTTAAAATCCAGTATGATATATGGATAAACGGTACGAGCTGACAAGAAATTGCATCATTGTAGGAAAGTAGGACTGAGCACCTCGCGAGCTTCTATCATACTGTTTCGAAATAGGCGGTGCTTATTGTGTGAATTCACCTTCAGGCCGAAAAAATGATTAAGAACCAGAAAAAGGATATTATCTGTAGAACGAAGACGATAACACTGGATGGTCCGACTACAAGAACAAAATTGCAGAAGAACTGTCAGTGGTATAATGCGATTTAGGAGATGGAACCTATAACGATCCAAAGGGGGGCCGGGGACGAATCACCGTCTGCATCAGTTCTTCATGGGGACAGTATCGTATCCAGTTCTTCCCACTACTGTGCTTCTTCAGAAGACATTGCGTTTCCCGCGCTTTTTCCATTTGGCGGCGTTTCGACAACACCGTCGAATTAATGCCTGATAACCGGCAGACACGGTCCTCTGTAAGTTACTATTAACAGTTAATACGAACCGTAAAAGAAGACTTGTGGCAGATAAGCAAAATGACGCATCGCAGAAATATTGCCCGCAGGAACGATTAGCTGCGGGCATCTAAGCGATCGAATTCCGAGTAAAATAGAATAGCCAGAAGAAGCAAAGGATGTGTGCATTAATCTTCGGTGAATTCTTTTTTAGACTTCTGATCCTACGATTAATCATTGTGTGGTTATTTTTAGTATTTCTGAAAAAGCTATCTAGTTCTTCATCTGAAATTACTTTCGAATTCTATATATGAGTTTATTTATTTTAATTTGTTTGACGTGTCTCGTTCAGCTTAGCTTTTTGTATATTATTATTGAATTAAATCGATTGAGTGTATCTATTTTAATAAAAACGCCCTATTACTTCTCACAGCCTTTAACTGATTGGTTTCCACCCTTCTCAAGTAATAAGTACATTTATTTTGTCTAAAATGTTTTAAAATAACCAAAATGTATTAAACAAAAATTATAATTTTTTATATGGCGTATAATATAAGTATTACTAATAACTATATTGTACGGTTATTTAATAATTGTATTTATATTTTTTAAATTCAACTTAGCATTTTTATTCGATTGTACTGTTTAAATTATTATCAGCTCATGTACACTTTCATCCATCGCTGAAATGTTATCCTTTTTTTTTAAAATATCCCTAATAAATCTTTCTTTCTTCACAATTCAATATTCCTTTGGTGATAATACCACGGATTGACATTGACCATTACTAAAAGAAACCTCGATAGTTTCACAATCTGATGGAGCGAAAAAAAAACTGCTTTCGCGAACCACGTTAACCACCTACTGCTTATCGAGTGAACGCGCCAATATCTTCTTATACGATTAGGTCGTAAACGGAATTCAAAGAAGCGCGACCAGCCACCGAGATACCGATCTCGATTTCGGAAGCACCGACCCAGCTACCACGGCTCCATTTTGCAAAAGAGTAACATAAAAAATAAAGAGTAAAAGACGTCCCAATCCCTCATTTTACTGTGACGGTGCCACGGTGTTGATTACTCGTAAACCTCGATTACAGCCTCTCCTTCCCCATTATGCCACGCACCCTATAGGAGCGGCTCTTGTTTGCGTTAATATACATCTTTAGAAAGATGCGTAAAGCGTGTCTATATACATATATATATATATATATATATATATATATATATATATATATATATGCCTACGTACCTGTATAGTCCGAGGCAGTTTTGTGCAACTGCGGGGTGGTCGTCGTCGTGCTGGCCGCGACCGCGGCGTAGGCGCTCGGATGGTACTGAAGCGGGAGCGGGGGGCAAATTGGCCCCTTGTCCGCGCTGCCGCCGCCGCTCTCGTCCGCCGAGACCTGTCGAGAACGCGTCATCGTTAATGCATGGGTCGCTTGTAAACCGAGCAGGCCCCCTCCCCTCGACCTCCCCCCCCCGGGCCATCCACCCCACAAGCCCACATCACCGTCCGTCCCTTTCGTTGTGCGACGGCACAGGCCGCGCGCGGCGCGCTTGTTTACTCTTCGATGGACGCATTCAATTCCATATATATTTCTGAGTTCGGCCGGGTCAGATCGGTGTGGGAGATTCATTTTACGGTCGTGTCCGTGTGTCTGTGTGTCTGTTCGCGCGTACACGTTTACGCCCGCGCGCGGTAAAACACTGTTGGAAAGCGAACGCAACTGTTTGCGTTTTCTATCTTCACACAAGTGAGGCATAATTCTAAGCTAATATTATGGCTCTGTGAATGAAATATATCTTTAAATACTTAACGATGTCCATAATTACGGTATAATTAAAATAATTATAAACTGTAAGATATTTGTAACTGATGGATTAGTGAAGTCTAAATAATATTTCGTTGGCATCGCAGAGCTGTATTGTACTAGTGTATGCTATAAGTGTTTCTTTGTTGCCTGATATAGAATAGTTTGTATAGCAAATATTTTGAATGTCAATTGTCTATATGCGTAGAGGTTTCCTTCGTTTCTAGGGAAATTAAGGGGTGTTTACAGCTCTTTTTTTAATTCACAAATATTTGTTTATTTCTTCATCCGTTTATTTATTACATTTTTATCCAAGTGTAGTTCAAGGGTCGACCTCGTCGATTTATACACTTTTTAAAGCTATCAGATTCTATAATTTTCTTAAATTTCGGTTCCTCTTTGTCCATGTAAGAAAGTCCAAGGAAAGGACGACTAATACGAAGATATTTTACAAAAAAATTTTACAAGAAATTTCAAAGATACTTTATTTATTCATTTTATTTATTAATAATTTTGATTTTCGTTATAATATAACTCGGCATATTAAACCGGAAGCTCAATCGTTTTTATGATCGTTTCGTTTTCATTAAACATTCTATGCGCGTCTTTATGAAAAATAAAGATCAAATATTATCAAATATCCCATAAATCGCTCAAATAGTATTTTTAATAGAATATAGTTGATTTTGTAAGCAATGCAAATGCTTAACAATATAATGTAAAGTCGCAAATATAATTGTAATTTTGAATTGTAAATTTGATTTTTTTTTAGACAAAATGCCAAGTGATTTCTGTTTTATAATTCATATAATTTTTTTTTTATTTGCAGATGAACCCGGAAGATTCAGACGGAAGAAGCAATCATGAGTACTGTCATATAATTTTTTTTTTAAACGATGACAAAAAAAACGTACACATAATTCAAATACCCATTTGATTGCAACGAAAATATGAAAATCTCTATTTAATATTGATAAATATAATATAAAGAATTCCATCTTTTTCATTTTGTTTCTCTGAAATAAATTATTAGAAAAACGTGAAAAATGACGACTAATAATTGCAAAAACCCTTTTAATGTTTCAGCAGAAAGCTTATTGATATTTCGATTCGTTTAATGTGCGCACAAAGGGTTGCAATAAACAACACCCATAAAATAATATTTTTATTAAAAAAAAAGTATGTCATACTATGCGTTTTCTATAATTTTTTATTTATATCACAACTTTGGGAAATGTCTATATTTAATATTTATGTTTGATAAACAAGCAGTATAATCTTAGTATGGATATATGTCAGAATATATAGTGTAAGCATTTCACGAAGCTGATAAAAATATCAAACGTTATTTACACTTGCCTGCTACTTAGATTCGTTAGTTAATAAAAATAATCACGAAAAGAGTCCATAAGACTGTCGACGGCGTGCAAAGGGAACAGGCCGATTTACGTGCAAAGGAAGACGATATAAACGTAAGTACCCAAGATGCGTTCAACTTCTGCTCTCTTACTCTCGCTCGCTCTCTCTCTCTCTCTCTCTCTCTCTCTCTCTCTCCCCCGTCTCTCCCCTCAAAGCTAATAAAGCATAAAATTCAAGACGGCGCTCGCGAGCCTCGTCGGTGGGCTGGCTCCTGCGTCGAAGTCAAAGCGAGGTGTAATCGATGCTGCCCTCCCCCCTCGTCCCTTATCGCCGCCCTCGCGACCCAACTTATCGCCGCGTCCCGGCCGGTGCGCGCGCACGGCAACGGTAAATGCGGGCGGACCGTTGGCAAACGACTTTTCCGAGAGCGCGGTACGAGCGGGAGGATCGGGTGGCGGGGGGGGGCGGAGAGGACCGGTGAAATTATCGACTCTCTCAGCGAGCGTCGCGCTACGCATTCCTGCCCCGCTGCGAAAGGCAAGCGGGGCCGGGGAATTATTGTGCAGACTTTCAAGCTCGAAGGTCCTATTATAAAAACTATTGTGGAACGTAATTATATATATATATATATATATATATATATATATATATATATATATTCTATTGTTCGCTCGGGAACTTTGGCAATTTTAGGGTCAGTCCAGGGCCCAATGGACTCCTCGAGCCCGTTCTCAAACGTCGGCAGTACATTCAAATTGTCGAAACGAACTTCGTAAGTTAATAAACAGAAAATAATTGATGTCGCAACGGGGGTTGGGGGTAGGAGGGGAGTGAACGGCGGGTCGGGGTTCGGGGTCGATGGCGCGAGTCACTCTTATTACAAAGTTGCGCGCGACTCGGTGAGGGTAGACGGTGAAGGGGAGGGGGCGGCAAGTGGCACGGGCGCGCTCGGTAATAAATTTAAGGGCCGCTTCGTTAATGGCGCGCGGCGCGCGCGCGCGGGGACTCTTAGCAGCTATACGATAAGCGCAGTTCCAAAAATTCAGTCGTAAACCGTTATTGTTCCTCTACGATTGAAGCCTATTATGAATCCGTGACTAAGGTAGTCGGGACAAAATTCAGGAAAACGCCCTCGACAGAAATATGCTTTCGAATTTCCAAAATTGTACGCTCCATTTTGCGATAATCGATTTATTTTGTTCGAATGTCGATTATTCGCTGGGAAAATCGAAGCATTGTTACCAGTTACGCAGCTATCTGCGGAAGATATATAAAAAAAAAAATCAGGAAGGTGTAAAGGTCCATGAATTTTGGACTTCACATACGTCGCGCGTAAATTCTCGATTGGAACTTTTCCGAATTGACGGCGTTTAATACAGAGACTCGAAATTGTCACGGTAAAAAATTCCAAGATCCCTTTACTGAAAATTATACTGTACAGTAACAATAGTACACCAACGGAGCTAAAAATCGAGAGATAGAGAGAGAGAGAGAGAGACAAGTTCATTTCGTTTCTCATAATGATCGGGTGCACGTCTCGCGCTGCACAAAATTGAAACAAATAAGACGGGCCGATGTTTTACGACCAGTCCAGAAGTAATAAAAGCACATTAGTCGAACCGCTATCCTCGTTACCGGGGCGCGAGGGAGGGACGGCGGTCTAATTAGTTTATCCCTATACGCCCAAGCAAAGATGGAGCTGTCTTATTGAAGTCACGAAATTGGAGGTTAAGCGTATTTATGTTCGCGTTTGTAGGTAGATGAAGATAAGCTGCGTCTGGCCGCGAGCTCGAGCTCATATATATATATCTTGAGCGTAGGTAAGATCCATTGTAGTTTATGAACTTAAATTACATCCCCAGCCGCATCCTCGCGCGCACAATGTGAGAAAATTGAATTTTGCATTAAGTTAACGAGTCGCGCGAATTATTGGTTTTCAAAAGAAATACGGGGAGCGCTGGTGTTGCAGAAGTGCACGTATAAATAATTTAAGAAAGAAAGCAAAAATCGCCTAAGCTATTATTCTTAAAGAAATTTTGCCGAATGAATTTCAATATTTTGACATTTTTATCTGTATAAAGTAAGTCCACTTTCTAAGCGTAATTACGAGATACTCGATTATAATCTCTTTAATAAACAAATAAATAATGGCCCACCATTTATTATCTGTTTATTAAATTTGCAATCTTGGTGATATCGCACGCTACTTACCCGTGGACTCGTCTTCCCGTTTTCATGGGCGTTAATTTCCGTTCCGGGGACTTACAATGTTCCCTTAGATGCAAGAAGCCGCTTAGATAAAACAATCACTTTGCCCATCACCGGATTGAAGAAGAACTTGATATCGCGGACGCAGCCTTCCATTTTAGGGAGCGACGCGTGAAAAAACTCGCTTTTCACCCTCGTTTCCCGTCTCGCTCGTCCTTTTTTTCCCCTATCGCTATCATTACATCACGCAGAGACTTCCTTCTCCCCCAAAGCTGTTTATTTTTCATTTTTTCTCTTTCCCCTTCCGCGTTTGTCTCGTTAGTAAAAATAGCTTTTTTGCATTTTCTCGTTAAAAAGTTTCGCGAGTCTGACGTGAACACTCGGCCAAGTGACAATACAAATTCCCATTGCTTTGTTTCCGTTTGAGAAACTTTGCGGAGCAGGGTTTATTTTTTCGTTTCGGTAGGAAAACAAATTGAAGGATCTAAATAATTATTATGACGAGTATGTATACACACAAAAAAATCAGAATGAATTTTTAATATAGATAACACTATATTATTTCAATTGTTACATTTTCTATGGAAATAGATGTTTTTACAATAACTTATAGAAAAATTCATTTACATTTATTAAAAAAGTTCAGTATTAAAAGTTGAAATATATTAAAATCTAATAGTATTATTTATGATATATTATTGCTCTATAGCATGTCTATCAAATCAATATTTGATAGAATCTATCTTTCCATACCATTATAATTCATTTTCTAACAATTTAATTTTTTTCAGAATTTCGCATAATTACGTTCAATAACTATATTTAATTGAAAATTAAAATGATACAATACTACAATAAATTAATAAATATAAACATAACGACATTACACATTTCTCTAATCTTTTATACTTAATTTACAGGTTTTTTCAGTAAACATGCATTTTTTACTAATAAAGTTAAATTATTAGTTTCCAGTATTAATTTTTTTCTATTTTTCAGTTATAATAAAAATCAATTTTTCAAAGATTAAAGTAAGAACAACAATAAACTTCATAATCAAAAATCATTCAATTCTGCTACGTTGTTACTCAATCTAAAACCGAGAGCCGCATTTATTTGTCAATTGTATTTTCATCCAAGATTCGATTAGAATAAATTTTTCACCAACATCTTCAAATAAACCATCTATGAAATTTATCGTGCATTTTGAATTTCGCAAGAGATAAAACTATTTTTATTTTCATTTCAATTATTCAACCAAATCAATATCTCTCCTTTTCTACGCTAATTTTACAATTGTCTTCTCAATTAATCACAATCGTTCATCATTAATTTACAGCCAAATTCAATCCTATTAGAGCTGTTATTCCGGAAAATCATTAAACATGATCCATAATCGTCAAAGTTAATTCAATATACCATATATATATACCCCTATTAGCAAAATTTCCCTCTCTCGGGCATATCAAAGCGACAAGGATTATCTTCGAGAACGAGATTAGCGCTGCCAACAAAAAAAGGAAAGAAGAAAAACTTGGCACGGACGAGAAAGGAAGGGGTAGAGTGTCGAGGAACTTTATGCTTCTAATTAGGTGGATTGGACAACACGACGGCACTCTAAGACGTAACGGATATTCAATTCACGCCGTCGCGCCGCGTCGTGTCGTTAAAGGGCGGGTGTTACATATTCAGAGGGCGCTTTTGGGGGTCACATTCTCCCCCTCCCACCGACAAGCACGAGCGCTAAATTTCCATAATCCAGTCCGTCAGTCTCTCTTTCGCCCCGCTCCCCCTCCTCGTACCCGACCCTTCTCTCCAGCTCGCACTTTCCGACTGCCCTTTCTCGCCGGGGTGCTTGCAAGTCAAAGAGACGGATTGAAAGGAAGAGAGACAGCGAGAACGAGCGAGTGAAAGATAGAAAAGGACAGAGACGTTCGATCTACAGATATAACTATTCGTAATAAAAAGCGAAACTTGAGATGCAAGAGGAATTGAGAAGCCATTGTGTCCCTGGATAAATACAAAGAGGCCAACGGGCCGAGTCGTCCGAATGTAAAACGCCGGGGAGCGATATATACATATATATGGGCAAAGGGGTTCGCGCCAACTTTTTCCGCTTCTGTTTCTTTTTCAGCCCAGGCTCCTTCTTTAGCAAAGGCCCGTTCCAAGCCCAAGCTATCGAATCGGATAAAAAAGAGCACTTGAAAGCTCTCATTAGCATCATCTCTCCCGGCGGAGGTTCGATTATCCTTCAATCGCATTATAAAGTCAATATACTTGGCCCTTTTTTTTTGTTCTTAAGCCCCGCCAACGTAAAGTCAGCTCGAGAGTAAACTGTACAATTGCACCAGACATAAATGTTTGTTTCGCATGCTGTTTAGCAGTTCGCAGTCGTACAAAAATAACGTTTCGTTTTTTTTTACAAAAGCGAGCGGTACATTGTTCTTCCAAGAAGATTCGCCGTTTAAATACAAATCGGACAGTCGTACACATTTGTGCGGGCAAAACGTGTCATTATTCTCATCTCGGCCCTGGCCGGAATTTCAGGATGCGAGTAAGTAGTGCGCAGTAGCCCATACTAAGTAAAACGCATTTTCGCATACAATAGTGAAATAAACCAGCCATTATCGGCGCAATTGTAGTGCACAGCCGATAAAAATGGTTACCCTAGAAGAAGAAAATACAAGCTCAGACTGGTATCTTTATCAAAAATCAATAAAAAAAAGGATTGGAAAAACTTTAAAATCCCACCCATAATAATGGAAACCAAATAAATTACTTGAATAACAAATGCAGCAATACTACAAATAAAAATAAAACTTACATCCAAATAACTTCCATGGTGGAATGACTCATGCGACGTATCATCAAGGGTAGCAAAGCACGCTTTCAACAATTTAAAAAACACAAGATATTCTGAAATAAAACCGAGCAAAATAAATTATAAACAGTAAAAAAAACTACAATAACTATTAAAAAAAAATTATTGATTTGACTTTGTGAAAATCCTAAATGTTCACACTTTAATTGCGACACTATGTCAAAATATATAAAATATACAAAATAAACACCAACCATCGAAGCTTCCCGCATTGAAAAATAAAAACAACAAACTCATACTTTATGACCAATAGACTGCAGAAGAATTAGCTCAAGTATTAGCGTCAAATTCCAGTGATGAGAATTATGAAAAAAAATTCGTAAGAAATAGAGCTAAACAAATTCCAGAATAATCAAAACGAAATATCAAGACCAGCTATCTTTTGCACTAAATTCGCCTATAAGAATAGAAGAAACAATTTTTTAAAAACATAATAACGGTAAACAGTAAGATATACACAATTGACGTAGAGTACATACTCTCTCAGGAAACAGCACCTCTCAGTAAAATATGTAAAAATGAGATAACTGTCGAACGGTCGAACACTTATCAATAAAATACAACAAATATACCTATCAAAGGAGTATGTATCAGATACCAGACAACGGAAAAATCGTTCTGAACACACGACAGTCTGTCTCACAGAGGAAAAATTATCAAGTACTTAAACCAAATAAATAGATCTGAACACGATTATGTAAATGTATAAAGTAAAGTTATATGTACTTATAGTATAAAATACAAGTAATGAATGGTAATATTATAATATATATATATATATATATATATATATATATATATATATATATATATACATATATATAGATAAATTTGTACTACAGAGATAGTCACAATTATATATATCGAGACAATAATATTCCATATTTACTCTGATGCTGTTTACGCACGGAATCAGAGATATACGTTTGAATATACATATGCAATTATGTTCCTACATAGTACGGCGGGTTTATCTCTCACTGGATTATATAGCCGATAGGTGTGTATATATATATATATATATATATATATATATATATATATATATATATACTTAAATATAGTGGCTAGTGCATTTAGTAATTATACATACAGCGGTACGGCGAGCACCTCGTAATCAGCAATTAAATATAGTAAAAGATGCTAATGAATATTAATGAAAACATTCTGAATACAAGCGTCACTTATACGCGATGTATGTAATAAGAACATTTAATTTGTGTCTTTGATTATAATTTTTCAACAAAAAAAAAAATTTTTACGACAGAAAGTCATGGAATGCGCGCGCGCGCGCGCGCCACACTCGGGTCCGCGCTCGACACTTATAATCAAGAAACACACCGCGCCGCGCGGCCCGACCAAGAGTTTCTGCGTTGCTACCCCCCCCCCCCCCGACAATTTGCCGGCGTTGCAGCTATTAGGTCTTTCTCACGTACACGTATCTAATGTAGAACGAGAGAGAAAGAGAGAGGGAGAGAGCGAGAGAACGAGAGAGAGAGAGTGTGGTTGGAGACGAAAAAAAATCGCCATCGTGGCAGACTGTAATTTCGTTCGGCTTTATGACATTTATTAAAGCCGTTCGTGCCGTCAGTGATTAAGGTATGCGTCGCACATTCACGCCGGGAAAGCATAAAATGAAGCGAAGGAGAAATAAGGAAGAGCAGATAGAGGGGAGGTGCTGGAAGAGCCGATAATCGAAATTTAATAATTAACGAAAATGTAAAAATATTCATTCGATTAGTGATTATTTCTTTTGCGAAAGGTATATATATATGAGCATATTGTCATAAATATTTCAATGGACGAGTAAATTTTGATGCAGAACAGAAAATATTTTTCAGCAGATGAGAAAATATCACAACAATTTAAATAATGTGCATTCTCTCAGAAGAAGTAGTACGAAGTAGTAAATTCGAGTTTGGTCGGACAACGGCTAGAAGTGGCATATACATATAGAACTGGAAAGCCAAACGACAACGCTAAAGTTTTTAACTTTTAAATTTATTTTTACAATTTTTACATGTTTATAAACTTTAATAACCGTCTCTATTAAATTAGAAAAATTAAATCTTTTTTTAATTGATTCAATAATGGAGAACAATCACATTCGCATTTACTGTAAGCAGATATGGAATTATGATATTTTTTACTTTAGAAAAACAATTAAAAACTTCGTAAAAAAACTGCGCATAGGGCAGAGCCAATGTCCAACGAAAGTTTCCATTCCACAAATGATATCTTACGATCTAGCCACAGCTAAGTGTACCGTTCATTAAAAACTTCCAATTACGAATTTCTAGCATAACAGCCTAAATTACACATTCGACGAAACTTTGTACGCCACACCAGGTACCTCTTCCTCTCTCGCGCATACCCGCACATATTTTGACCCCTCTCTTCTACTATTTCTTACACGAGCCAGATTCTCGCTTCGGGTACTTTACGAAGTAGCGCCCACCACCGTCCAAACCCTCGAAATCTCGATAATGACGAACAAAAACGAGAAAGAAAACAGTCGCAAGCTCAGAACGTTACGCTGACGGGGCCGGGAACGTTACTCGCTAAACGCTTCGCCGTAGCCTTACCACTCGACCCTCATCCACACGGGGCGCAAAGCGAGCTAATGCGATTAGCGACTCGGGGTGGGGGTAGGGGGGCAAAGACGAGTGGTGGAGCGCGGGCGCCTAGGCAAAACAGATTATTTTAATTTAAAGCAACAAACTCCGATTCCTGAACAGCGCGTTAATCCACCGCAAATTTGGATCTCGGGCAATGCTGCGGTCGCCGCCCTGTCGCCGGGCGATCTTTCATCTCGCTTTGTGCGAGCGCGGCTATACTCCTCGGCTTCCCCTTCTCCTCTCCTCCCACCAGAGCGCGTGTATAAAAGATTGGCGCGAGTGGCGCCAAGACTCTCTGCCTCTCGCTAATACGCGTGCCCGCAATTTATCCCTTACCCCATCCCCTGCCCCGTAGTCGTTCACTGCAGGCTTGTTACTTTCCCACTTTCGCAGCTCCTCTTTGCCAGTAGCCAGTGGCGGTCAGCTGGCGTGAATTCGGCAAATTTAGGCTTGGCGAAAGTCATCCCTGCTTGTATATTGGAGAGAGGATAGGCAGGTGGGTCTAATAATTTTTCCATTAGGAAGAGCTCCATCGAATTGGCTTTACATCAGATGATGTATGTATGTATATATATATATATATATATATATATATATATATATATATATATAATATATATATATAGTATATATACGTATGTTTCCGCTTTAGGCTTCGGGTTTCGACAGATAATAAAAAGTTTACTATAACGTATGAGCTCTGATATTTCGCTATTAATATGTCGTAATTGTTTTGTTCCACCATGTTGGAATATTTCAAGAAATGTCATTGATCTATTCAAAATTAACTAGCTTCAGAAAAGAAAATGATTATTTAATTAAAAATTGAAATTATTTTTTTAATTGTTAAAGATTTTAATATATATATATAAGCATAGAGCTTGTAATTGTTTTAGAATTTTAGATTAGATATTATGAAAGTGGGAAAATAAATCGCGTTGAAACTACGAGAACTTGAAGAGCTATTAATTTTTAAGTTCATCAAATTCACATTTGAATTTTAATCAATTCTTATATATTACTAATGTTTTTTATTCAATATTCAATAGAATAAGAGTTGTGCCAAGTTTAGATTTAATTGTACAATCTAATTGTACTTGAAATAAATTATGTCGCTATGCTTTTATAAAGCAGCTTATATGACAAGGTTCTATTGTAAATTTAAATCTTATATTTTGACTTTTGTACGTTTTTAGAATAAATTTAAGGTATCTTTTAAATCGTTTAAACGAAATTTATAATAACTTTATACGATAGAAAAAAATTAAGTTTCTGTGTTTTTAAACAAAAAATTTCCATGAGTGATAAGTAAAATTCCATAAAAGCACATTGTTTATCTAATTCAAAAGAAACCACTGCTAACTGCAAAGGCCAAAAATTGTTTTTCGATTTCTCAATCACAATATTCTCGATATATCTGAAATACTACACGTTCGAAGTACGTTCTAATTCCAGTCGAACGCAATCTATACAGCGTTAATCCAGTTCATCCCAGCTATATCGATTTCAGACATCACCCTCCGAAGTAGCGATTAGCAGAGAGCGACATAGAGGAAAAGAGAGAGAGAGAGAGAGAGAGAGAGAGAGAGAGAGCAATGCCCTGTGCGAGCAGAGAAGAGGATCGTTGGTATTAAGGGAATCACCATCGGCGACGCGACGGCAAAGCAGAATTTCCCAAGGCTTCTGGCGCAATTACGCGCGCCAGTCAGTGTGCACGCGTCATTAATGAACGCGCGAATGCGCGGGGATAAAACAGCCTGGCCGAGAGCTGCAGCGGGGGCACTTAGGCCCTCTGTCCCGATTCCCGGGTGCGACGAGCCTCTCTGCGATTCACCGCTCAACCCGCCCCCCCCCCTCATCCTCGATCCCATCGAATTCAGCCGCTCTACCAAGGAGTCGACGGTACGTGGCGACGCAGCGGCACACAATAAACCGCGTAGACTTACGCCTGTCTGTGCCGTGTATATAGCTCGATCGAGAGAATGAGAGAGAGAGAGAGAGAGAGAGAGAGAGAGGGGGAGAAGAGAGAGGTGGGAGAGAAACGTGAAGTCGTTGGGGATGGTGGGAGCAGATTGCGGGACTCGGTATAAGATACCCGCCGTTGCGATCGCGTACCCCGGAAGTCACCGGAGCGGTCGGATGTTGGAGGAATAGAGGGGAGCCAGTTAGGGTCACTTAGAGTCGCGCGCCGACGCCTTGGTTACGCCGTCTCTCCCGAGACGAGTAGCAGGTGGCTAATGCGAGATTCACCTTTTCTCGACCCCTTATCTCTGACTTCGCTTTCCAGCCCCTCCCTCTTTCTCTATCTCTCTCTCTCTCTCTCTCTCTCTCTCGCTTCCTTCCGAGAGATGGGCCTGCAAGGAATCACCTGTATTTTCACGCTGCTGGGAGTCACGCGGCCAGCGAGCAGGGAAATAGAATAGTTTCAATGGCTCGCTGAAGTCGTTCGACACGGTCCGGGAGCGGTTCTTTCAGGCGTAGGATACCCTCTCTTATTTCTCGATGAATACGGATTAATTTACGTTAATACTCAATTAAGTAAGTAAAATACTGATGCACAGTGGTGAAAAACTCACAAGTCTGTAAAATCAATAGATTCTTCTAAAGCTTATGTAACTCTTTAAATTTAACCCATAATTTTAGATATTTTTGATATGACATTTTGAATTATTCCGCACGGAAAATCCTATAACGCGCGACTCTCAACAATCAAAGAGAAAAGAAGGAAAACTAAAAATACATATTCCGATATTTAATAATAAAATCCACTCATTACGTCATCATATCAATTACGCCTTGCAGTCACCTACAGTAAGCGTCGAAATAGCTGTTCCATTACCCCTTTCGGCATTATCAGCTACACCACACCCCCCTCCCAACCAGAGAAGAAGTTTCTCTACTCTTGGAAACTTGCTCGTCCACCGCACCAATCCCCTCGACCCGTGTATCCCCTCCCCCCCCCCGCTCGAAAGATGGCCGAAATCGCGACATTAGCGCGGCCGAGGCGCAGTTCTGTTATATACATAATTATCTCGGATCAGAGGCCCTCTAACGGCTTGCATCTTCCCTATATTTACACGGAATCGCGGGAGGGGCGGCGCGAGGGAGGAGGAGTAAGTGTAAGCGAGCCGAGCAAAAGGCGCAGGGAACGGGGGAGTAAACTGCTCGGCTCCTCTTCTATTTGCCCAGGCGCTGGATTAAAGGCGATTAAGTAGGGCAAGGAAAGAAGAGGGGAAAAAAGCTGGCCTCTCCCGCGCCCAGGGTTTATATTTGGTTACTTAGCGGGAAAAATAAAGAGGGGGGTGGGGAGAAGGGCAGCGAAGCAATTGCCCGGGCTCATTAAAGCAATTAAAGTTTTTTTCTTCGTTCCACCCCTTTCTTTTTTGCCCGAATAATTATCCGATTAATTTCTGCGACGATTTATCCTTCGATTATTTCGTCTGCCCGGAAATCTCAGATTATTGTATACAATGTATTTTATTAAGGAAAGCAAATTATTCTCTGAATTCGCTCTAGATTTCCGGTTGCTCAATACACTCGCATCATCGACACTCTTTACTATGTCAATGCAGGACACGTACGCTCGCAGTCCGCGTAGGTTCAGCGCGCCCTCGCGGCATAATGCCTTTCGCAAAATTCCGTGCCCTCCCTCCCCCCCCCGTATTTCTGCAAACGTATCCGAAAATTTCGGACGGCCGACGGCCGGGTGGCGCGCGAGGCGCTCCTCGTAAATACCGGACTCGTATCTCGAATTAAACGAGCCGATGCCCTAACCGGGCCCTTTATCGCTAGCGCGCCGAAAGTGCTGCTTAAACTTCGTATTTACGAGTGCTTTTAAGCAATAACGACCCGCGCCCGACGCGCTGCAGGACGACATCGAGTTATAAAATTGCAGCCTCGGCCATATCGTCGGGCCGTTATAAAAATTTATTTACGCCGGCGTGTAAATCCGAGTGCGCGTGTAAGTAAGTTATTACGTATTACGGCGCGGCGAACTCGCCCCTATACTCGAATGCGACGCTTATGATATTCTGGGTCTACGAATTTGATTTTGATACAGACGGCGAAGTTTGGTAAAGGATTTTAAAGCAGCGTAAGACTAAGAATATGTATCGCTTCACTGTCGAACATAATTTTCGAGTATTTTAGAATCAGACTGAAGAAATAAAGAAGGAATATCAGACTGGCTACTGATAAAAGATAGATAGAATCTGTTATATAAATTTTGAACTCGAAGATATGGTTCCAATATACTAACAATAATAATTTTAATAAGCTAATTAAAAATAATTGTACTTAATAATGTTTGCTTCCGAATAATTATACGAATACGTTTGCAGCGAAGCTCTAATAATGATAAATATTATATTTACATAATTTGGGCATATTCATCGAAAACTTATCACGTATCTTAAATAAGCAGAGACACATTAGCTGAAGGATTTCCCGTTGTTTTTCTTCTTTTCTTTATTTTTTTTTTTATTCTCATTTTTTTTGCTATTTTGTTTTGCTTTTGTGCACGGAATAACCTCAGGGCAGATAAGGCACGAGCGAGGAAAACGATTAAGGAAGAGCAAGACAAAACGAAGCGACGGGTGCAAAAAAAAGAAGGGAGGGGGAAAAATTAAAAGAGCAGCACACGGCCCAACGTGGGTCTGGCTAAGAAACAGTCGGCGAAAAGGGGTAGGGAGAAATACAGCTGCAACGAGTAAGAGGAAGTAAATTAACTGGAGAGGCGCTAAAAAGCCGAGAGGGAAGGGAAGAGCGAAAGAAGCAGCGCGAGAAGAGCCAATAAAAAACGTTCTTTTCCTTTTTCTTCCCTTTCTCTTTTTTGTTTTTGTTTTTTTTTTTGTTTTTTAATGAAAAAAAAACGGTATATTATTGGCTTCGAAGGTGCAGCTACGTCGGGCCAGTACACGTGGCTACCAGCACGAATCGATTTCGGACGTACAATTTGAACAATCCGGATCGACTTATTTACGAGTAAATGGATACTAAATTGCATGGAAAAAAACAATGCAATAGCACACGTGTGTGTAAGACTGCGTAATACGTTCACGCGAGTTTATAGTATCTGACGAAAATTTGGCCAAATAATTTTTTAATCTCAACAATGACCGGTAATATTAACATGATGATAGTACTGATATGTTTTGAGGAAGTGTAAATGAAGAGACGAAGCGTATTCATACCTTATTCAATATTGATTCGACATTATCAAACTGTCAATTTATACGAATAGATTCTGTAGCCTTTCCCATCTTTAGCAGTACTTGTGAAATTCGCAACGATCGATCTACATATCTATTGGGTTCATGGTACATTTATGATGATATTTATTGATACTATTCTTACTAAAAAGTAACTATCTAATTAATCTTATGAATTGCTAGATAAGGGATTGATAAAAGATTAGCAGTTATGTTTTCTTCCTTCATCGGCATCAATCTCTGAAAATCCACAAGAATCCTATTTGGACGCTCTGTTATTTACTATTTGTATTAAATGATCAATCTACCTATTACCAATATTCTATTTATTTAATGCGCATCGATGAGGTCCTAGCTATTTTCTCCTGCGCGTGTTTCAATCTCCCGATGGATATTGATTAATTAACCGAATGGACTTTGGTTGGCAATGGTTGGCCTTTGAGCGTGCCCAAACGTAAGATGATTTTCCATAATGGGCTGCAATCATCTCTGAAGTCTACAATTATTAATCTAATGGTTGTACTATTAATCGCGCATGAGTTACAAATTTATTTTATCAATACATCTTATACATTGGATGATGACATCGATCGGATCCGCTAGTTGAGCTAATAATCTTGTGAAAAAAGGGACTCCAAATGCAAAAAGGCCAAAATCAGTATCACAGAATAAGTGGGATACAACGTCGAATATATTATAATATATTAAAATACTGTAAGCGACAGTAAGAGGTTATTGTTCTATGGAATACAGGTAAAAGATTCAGACACCTATGATGCTCTTTTATGTATGATGATGATGTATGCTCTGCCTTATTTATATGTAAATAATGCTTAAAAATATATAGAATTGATAATATTAATAGCTCCTTCAAATTCTCTGAGGTAGTTTGTGTAGGCTGTGGTACAATCTGTTAAATTCATTACGATCCCGCACTACCACAGGTCTATTTACACGGAATATCAATTAATATTGTAAAAATACTAATATTGATGAATTTCACGTAAGCAATTTACTAGAATCAACTTAGGCTCCAGAACCTATTGGAATATCCAGATCTTTTGGGCGTTAGAACTTCCCATTTGCGATACTCATTTAATATTAAGTTTAGAATAGAAAATTCAATTTAAAAACTTAATTATTAATAACGATTTAATTATAATAAAAATTATAATGCACTCATCTAATGTTATTACAATTATATTAAATTTGATATTTGAAATAAATAATGAATAAAGCAAAATGTAGTTTTTGTTTATGGATTATAATATAATCTCAGTTACTAATTGATTTAAAATAATACTCAGAGGAATATTGTTGAATTAATTGTTTGTTTTTGATTGATCGGCTCTTATCCTGTCTACAGCTTATTTTAGCAATTGCCCTCTGCTCGTTTTCGCAACAATTTGACTTTTCAGTTACAATATAATATTTAGCACTCTCTATCATTATTTATCTTTTAAAATCTGCCCTTTAAAATTCTTTCATAAAAAGAATTTCGGTATGCTTAAAGTTTTTAGATTCCCAGAATTGGCCCCCGGAGTCAATTCTATCAAAGTTTATTGCATTTCAAAGTAGATAGTCAAAACAATAACACTATAATGCGGAAACTCGGGCTTGGCAATCAGAAGTTCGGAAACTTAAATTGGGTTCTTAAAAAAGATTTTTTTTTCTCCACCGACTATAAAAGTGTCCGTGAACTATAGTAAAAAGATTTTTAACGATTTTCCATATTAAGAAACTGTAACACTTATGTGAAACAGTATCACGAAGGATATCTTTAGATCCTCTATGCTAGATTAAAATTAATATTTCGAGTTTAGCTTATAATAGATTCTGTACGCTGATATTATTTTTAGACATAATACCGTCGAGAAATTGGATTGATTCTAATAAATCGTTGGATGAATTCAAGTTTTCTATTCCTAATAGACATACATATACAGTTTTTTATAAATATATTTCGAAATCGTTCTAAGAGCTCCTTTACCGATTCATACAATTTCAATTATTTAAAATACTTTTTCATCGATACTTATTCTTTGAATTTACATTTTGTTAATAGGAGAATATGTGACTTTACGTCGTTTTTCGCTAAATATTAAAATAATTTTTAGTATTAAATTAAGTTTTATTCTATATTGTATCGTATAATCATACGGTAACTTTTTTTCAAAAACAATTACAAAAATTTTATTGATCATTCGGTAATATGATAATGAGAATCGTACACCTTCACACTGAGAATTTGCTTCCAGAAACATAAAATCTATAGTTTTTATATATTTGTTGTGGTTTAGTTAATTCGAACCTCATTGTCAGTGCGTATAGTTAATTCAGGTGTCATTCGGATTCAAACAATATATCAGCCATTATAAACGATACGGCACCGGGCATTTACAGCCAACCAAAGAAAGAAGAATTCCAAAGAAAATTCCAGTAATTTATTCGGCGTGAATAATTTGTTTTCCAGCTCTGCGGTCGGCCCACCCGTAGCCACGAGAGTCAAGACGTGTTGGAAGATCTTGGAGGTCGTTGCTTATTTTTGCCCCTGCTCTTCGCGCGGCCCAAGTGAAATTTCCATCCGAGAAAACTCAAACGCCACGAATTCGGCGCAACCGCCGCGCGAGCGCATTTTTCTCCTTCAGGTCCAGAGAGAGAGAGAGAAAGAGAGAGAGAAAGAGGCTGCTTCGTGCTGTGGCGGTTGGTGGATGCGGGGGGAGGGGGGCATCGGCCACGAGGGAAGACCCACGCGCCACGAAGAATAACGAGGCGAAAGAGGGCGCTGGAAAAAGGACGAGCGTGCGAGCACGGCCCTCGTTTTCTACCCTCTCTTCCCTTACGTTTTCTTTTTTTTCTATGCCTCTCTCTCTCTCTCTCTCTCTCTCTCTCTCTTTCTGTGCCTCTCGCGCCACCTGTTTTTCCTCGGGCTACACATAGCTCGTTCCTTACAGAGATGAAAATTTAATCCCTGATCGCCTAACGATACAGCATCCAGGCGGCGCCCAAACTGTCCTCCGACTCGAGAGTCGGCTCGAAATAACAATTTTCTCTTCGCTCGGGCGCGTCTGCTCTGCAATGAATTATCGGCCACCCGGCCCATTGACGCGTAAACTTGGGACGCCGTTGTATTTGCGTATACCGCGCAGCTCGCGCCCGCGCCCCTTTTACGCCGCGTTAAAGAGCGCCCGCGCATACCCGTCATTGCTTCGCAACCCCCGCGCCACGCGCGGTCCTTCACCCGCTCCCCCGGAGGAACCGCTTAGGCTGACGGACGTTAATTGCTTCTAGCTGCCGTTAAAGCTGACGCCCACCCCCGTCGAGTTTGGAATTAGCGAAAACGAGACGGGGTCTAACAAAGATATATGAAGCTCGGCGGGGCGGGGGGATGGGGTGGAGTTCGTGCCCGCAGCCGTAGGAGCAACTTTCGTCTTTCGGGGAAAAGCGTGAAATGGAAATTTTGGCGTATGTTTGCGTATGTTATGCTTTCTTTTCTTTTGTATTTTTTTTTTTCATTAACGTCAAATTATTCTCGCTGCTTGCAATGTCGAATCCCGCGCGCACCAATGCGGTCGATCGTTAAACATTCGAGAAGAGATGTTATTTGGGAGAGTATGTACACTGGGGTTCAATAGTAACTACTGTTCAATGATAAGCCGTCAATATGCGATCCAAATTGGAAGAATTCAATACTTTCTCGACTTAGATTGACAAAAATCAGCTAATTACTAAGTTAATGGTAAATTTTAAGAAATTCTCATTTGGATTAATGGATAGGTGTTTTTCACGTATCGATTCGCGCAATGACAAATGCAAGAGAAATCTTGCTACCTATCGTCGTGAAGTTATGAAGCTATTCACCAAATGAAGCTATTCTTCGTTCGACCCATCGATTTCTCCTGGACCATAAAATCTTTCACAGCTTCGTAAAAAGATACTTAATATATTTTTCGGGTCGGATTACCCAACTTGAACATTATATTCTTTATCTCCATCATTATCATAACGCAAGTTATAATGTGAACACCGATATCATCGAATACCTTATACCTTTTCAGGAGTCCAGTTTTTAAGGGCAATGTTTATTCAAAAATTTTTATCGAAATAATTCACTAACGACCTTGATTTTAACTTCAATATCATTTTCAAGGTAAACCTTTATTATTTTAAGACAGCCCTGTATATTTCAACCCTAATTGGGAAATAATCAAAAAATCTTTGTTCAAATAGTGTACCACATGCGTGGTTCATTGTATCTCCCCAGGTGAAAGCGAAAGCCCCTATTTTACATCTGTTACATAATTACGCTAAAATAGATATTTTAAAGGTAATACTTGCGCGGCCTTGCCGATCATTTTCAAGGTTTTTAAACGGTTATCTTGGAAACAAAGTAAATTAAAATTAACATCATCGTGACTTTACACACGAAGACAAAGGAACCTCACAGGTGATACAGCATTATAAGCGTAGAATTTTTCGCTCCTCCCAAATCCAGGGTAAAAATAAAGGATTCTCATTTCAAGAAACAAGCCTTGTTTCAGTAACTTAGGTATTGCTCGCATTAAAAGTATAACCGTAATATTGATCTTAATTCCATTTCTCAATTCACTCCCAACCCACCCCCGTCAACCAGTGCAACAATGAATACAATAGCCGCGTCGCGACGGTAAAAACGCCCGACTGCATCGTCGTCGCTCGTCGTAAAAAATAGAGCTCGGAGGACGCTTTAATTCTCTCTCTCTCTCTCTCTCCCTCTCTCTCTCACTCTCGCTCTCTCTTCGGCCGCGAGCAATATTAAACGCATTTGATTTTCACTGCGGCGGTTTATATAGAGAGCCGCGAAAGGTTCAACCCCTCTCCCTCGCCGGCGAAGATGCGCGTGAGATTAAATTTCGGAGCTCGGCCGTAAAGCCGGCCTCCTTCCTCGCCGTCGTCGCTTCCCCCCTCCTCCGGCCGCCTACCGAATAAGTGGACGGCATTTTTCAAACACAGCCAAGAAAGTTACCGTATATAAAGCGAATAATGACAGACTAAGGGAAGGGGGGCGAAGGGAGGGCCTATAAAGCAGTAAAAAGCTAAAAGACGTAAGAAAGGAGAATATAGAGTGCGCTGCTCGGTTGTAATAAGAGCGGTGAAAGCGAGGAGAGAGATAGAGAGAGATGGAGAGAAAGGGAGGAAAAGAGCGCAAGAGACGGCGAGCGGGGGGATGGGGCAGGGGGAGGGGAAGACGGCGGCCTCGAGGAGTCGGCCATTAATCTGGTTTGTAATGCTCCGAGACAGTAAACACTTGTCGACGTTCCGTCGGCAGACTCTCCTTGGCTCTTTCAGCTCCATTGCGTTCCCTGAACTTGCGCGTCGAAGAACAGAAAAGGAACAAAAGAGAAACAGAGAGGGAGAGAAAGAAGGAGAGAGAGAGAGAGAGAGAGAGAGAGAGAGAGAGAAGAGAAGAGAATAGCGCCTTACACTACCGCAGGCAGGTGCACACTGTGCACCAAGCTCCCTCTCTCTCTCTCTCTCTCTCTCTCTCTATATATATATATATATATATATATATATATATATATATATATACGCGGACAATGTCTGCATGCACGCAAAGACCAGCGTCATGGACGCGGGGGTTCGTTACTGGCACGCGCGTACAGGCCGCAAGAGTCGTATAATTAATTTTTTCCTGCACTGGAAGGCGACTTTTGTCCCCTCCACTCCTGTCACCTCTTCGCTACACGAGCGTCGTTTCCGCTTCTCCCTCTCCCTACCTCTCCTCTCTCTCTCTCTCTCTCTCTCTCTCTCTCTCTCTCTCTCTCTCTGTACGTCGTTCGCTTATATTTACGAGTCTCGCACTTTATCCAGCTCTTCCGAGACGTCTTGGCGTGCCCGCTTCAATGGGAAGGAGGGGGCTATACGCAATGTTAACAGCCCTTCCCCCATCCAGTATCGCGGAAAGAGCAAGTGTTATAAGCGAGTCCTGGAGGAAAATTCAAAACCTTATCACCAAGCCTGGCCCTTTTATATCTCTTTGTCCTTTTTTTGCGCAAGCGGCCTCCCACGTCGAAACGGACACTTCTACACCGCTACCCCAGTGCACCTAGAGTGGGCTTTGCGCGAATAAGGCGTTTCAGGACATGCAAACCGGTCGGATGCAATCGAATTCAAGGTGTTCTCGGAAAAATGTTCGAACGAAATTGAATGATTGTGTTGTCTTATAAGATACTATTTCGAAAATCGAAAGCGTAATAGAAAAAAACTCTATACATTAACTATTAGCTAAACATGTGAAGTAGAATTTAAGTATTGGTAATATGTTATGAAGGTGAAATTATTGCGGTAATTTTATTAAATTCAAAAAAACTGATTCATTTTATTTACTGCATGCGTGATTGAATTTGAAATAAATCTTAAAGCAATTAAAGTATATGTTGATCATAACGAATGACAGATTGAATGTGGTTATTTCGTAGAAATGTTTCGTACAACGAAATTTTTTATTGTTAAGGAACATAAAATCTTTTCTTCACAAATACACTATAATACTACAATTCACATAATAAAAGATCATGAAGAGAGAATCATTAATAATTGCTTTCCAAAGTGGACTTTTCAAAAAATAATTACAAAGTACAAACGATTAATTGAATTACATGATTAATTGAATTCGAAAAACGTTCTTTCTTATATTTCAATGAGTAAAAAACTGGCGCATTGGAGGACAGCGCTTGAATTTCCGGAAAAATCATCGATGAGAAGCGATAAACACGTGGCGGAAATATTTTCCGTCGCAGCGCCAAATAGACCCGTGTTGGCCATTTGGTCGAACGGGCCGAGTCCGCGAAAGAGGGGTCGGGCCGGGAGCGGAGGGCGGATTCGACGGGGACAATGGGAGGGCAAAAAAGCAGAGGAGTTTTAAACGCGGCCACACAACGCGGCCGAGCAAAAATATGAGCTCAAAGAATCGAAAGTGCTCGGTCCTACTGGTAAGAGGGGCTGTCAAGAGAAGCAGGGAGTGACGAGGGGGGGGGGCTAGATGGAAGAGCACGAGAGAAGCTCTCCGCGAAAAGCTCGCCTCCCCCTACCCCACTGCCCTCTTATTCTATCCGCGCTGCTCTCTCTCTCTCTCTCTCTCTCTCTCTCTCTCTCTCTCTCTCTCTCTCTCTCTCTCTCTCTCTCTCCCTCGCTCACCGCTCTGTGCAGCTTTTCTTTTTCAGTATATGCTCTCTTGGGCGAGGACATTCGGAAAATGGGTGTATACATATATAGAAACGGAACTGGAGGGACAAAGATATGGGGAGGCGGGACGAAAGAATGGGAATGGAGTCAAAGTGCGGAAGCGCGGGAGAACGGAGACGGACAAAGGTATAATAAATAAACCTAGTCTGCGAATGCTTGGGCGGGAGGAGTGGGGAGGAATCAGAAACGTTGAAGAGCAGTACGCATAGGGTGCAATATAAATACAGCTGTGTACGAGAGGAGGAGAAACAAGGAACAGTTACAGTAATTCAAGAAGTATTACGCAGGAATTGGGATTTTTCGCGTTCAAATTTCAGCGGCGATAATGGTATATTAGTCGTGGAATATCGTAAAAACGACGATTTTAAATCTTTTTGAAAGCAAGTCCTATTGGTCGAAGTGAAATAATGAGATTTATATTGATTTTAAAAGGAGTGCAAGATAAAATTTAATAAGTAGGAAAAGTTAGGAATTATCTGGCAAGAGCATCGGATTACGATATAAAGAGCTCCTAAAGTCAAATTCTAAAACTTAAAGCGTTTAAATCACAATGCATTATTTCAAATAATCTTTGGCTCATTTAAAATGACTATTATAAGACTAACTAAAAACAAGGGGGGGTGGAATTTAGAAATATTATTATGGAGTTAAGTTAACGTAACTTAGAGTTGTCGCTTCACGCTTTATTACTGTAAATTCTGTAGCAGTTTATTAAAAAATTAAGTTTATAATTGTGTTATAATTCTTAGTTAAAATAGCATTTGTAATGTACATAATTGCGTTGTAATTACGAGAATAATATAATTCCATTTTAAAAGAGAATTTATACGGTGAAAATTCTAAATATATTAGCATGATTATACTTTGCAATTTGTCATACAGTATTGTTAGAAATTATATTTACGATTTAGTTATGTAAAGAAATGTCATTAATATTTCGAAAATATATTGAACGTTAAGAAGAATAATTAGTTTAAAATTTGTTCATGTCGGAACACCTGGTATGTTAAAATAAATGGAATAAGCAATAAGTTTAAATAGAAAACTTGAATTAATTCATCATACATCAATAGTACATCAAGTGTTACTTACACATAGATATCTTTCAGGGAGTTCTGAAAAATACTAATTTTCCTCATACTAATCAATACTTTTACTGGTCTTACAGTATTTTTACTAAACTAGTAGAATTTAATTACGATGCTAGTCAGACAGTGCTTGTTCATAATCACTTCCACAGAATCTTAAATATAAAACGTAAAAGATTCAAATCAAAGTGTATATTGCCAGTAAAGGGCAATCCGACTGATCCCTTCACCAAAAAGTTCTATTACCCATCTATAATGTCCAATGTTTCGAGCCGCTTCGACTCGTCTTGAGACATTTAATCCGACTATATTATTACAATCATAATGGTATTATATAAGTTTATTAAGAAAACTGTACGAGCATGGAAAATAGTTATGAAATTCTTTTACATCAGTAGATGGAAGTAAAATTATGAAATTTTTCCAATATTAGCAAATCAAAAAATGTAATATCCAGCGGTACTGAGAACTGAATATCATCAGGTTTTCAGAAGCTCGAACTTTTTGACTGTAAGAAATTGTTCAATAAATGCACGACCTGACGTACAGGTGAATTATAATCGAAAATTTTCTTTATCGAAAAAATATGCATTTCTTGCGTTGACAAAGCAATCATTTTTTTGGGAAAAAAGCCTTCAACCGAATTCATTCCTTGAAAAGTCCTATTATAGATTCTATTCCGTTCGACAACAACGGTACAGATTATTCTGACTACCAAATCCGATTGCGCAGACTGCAAATTACGCCGATCGTTCGAGTCGCTCGTATCCTGCAGTTGTTCTTGTTGCAGAGAGCGTCGCAAAACTCGTCGGAAAATCAGTTTGGCCGATCGCAAATCGCAAGTCGCGAGAAAGTCGGTGGGCAGGAGTTTAATACACCGGAAGGCGGATTATTCGCTATTTTGCGCGAGCACTGTCGGAGCTGATGCCAGGTCGATAAACAACGACGCGTCGACGATTCAGGGCCTGTTCAAACAAAATGGACAGGTTTTCTGACGTCGTGACACAATGGATGAAATATCGATAGTAGACGACAGTATTAAAATGATAGTCAGACGATTGAGTAGCAGATGATGTACATCGTCGAAAGCTACCAACGAACACAGGCAACGACTTCTTTCGGATGTTTAGCGAAGAAACGGCGTCACATGTAAAAAGTAAAATTGTCCTTTCACTAAACTAATACATCGTTCTTGAAAACGATAATCCGATTGAATCCACTGCGCATCGAATTCCATCCTCCGTATTCTTGAAACACCTTTTCACCTCCAGGGAATTAAAGATTTATATCATCACGAATGAAGTTGAACTTTTTCCCAAATGTGGCTTACAGCTTGCTTTCGAAAAAAATCTGTGTATTGAACTATTTATAAAAGCAGAAAAACATACGTTAAACGCTTATTAATAATACTAAATTAAAATTTACAGCTATAAGTAACAGTAATAGTAAAGTAATAAGACGTGGCAAGATGCCATTTCTTCGGAAATTTCATTAAACAGAAAGTATCGAAATTCTAAAGATTTTCGAAATCCGTAACTCATTCGTTACTTCGGCATTTTCAGACTGAAGCGCAACGAGAGTGCAAAAACTAACGAAAAGCTGCGCTTAAAGAGCTTCGATATCCCGACAAAAAAAGCCGCAAACCAAAGTTGCTCGAGAAATTTACGTATTGTCCTTAATACAGCTTATCGCTAAATTCGTGCGGAGAATTTGACGCTCGATGACAAGAGCGAGTCCATAGACAAGTCCGAAGCGCGTCCATTATTCATTGGCTCGTTTAATGCTCGACCCTACTGCATCGTGCAGGCCACAAAGATATTTCAAACTTTGCACGTTGGCTTTCCCTCTTATAATTCCCGATTTCACTCGTCTTTTGCACCCTTCGTTACGCATAATTCTTGAAAATTTTAAACATCCGATCCAATCTCGGATTGTTCGCGCCGCGCGCTCAGGAATAGCATAGGTGATTTATTAAAAGCTCCACGCAAGCAAAGGTAGATTGTAGCTCACCTTCTTCGCGCGGATTGGAGAGAGGGAGGGGAGTGGAAAAATTGAAACTAGCCCCCAAGTTACTGGAGTTTATTCTAGTAAGGGAGAGCAGCTCCACTAGTAAGTATATATATATATATATAATACGGTATTCCAGAAATTACTGTTCTTACCGCTATCGATCTCGAAGGAACTGATTCGTATACATCAAGAATTTATTGGGGTAGGACTTCTGCTTGCTCCATATACATATGCAAGTGAACCGAATTGCTATTAATAATGCCGACAATAAATATTCCTATAAATTACTTTCGTGACATTTGCACGTGTTAATAATACGTATTCCTTCACTATAAAGGGCACGTTAAATTTGTCGGAATCTAAATTATTGAAAAGTGCCAGTATCATTCCACGCAAATTCTGTAATTGTAAAATTAATGATTCAATGAAATAAAGTGTGATCAGCAGAAATAGTTTTCTTACTACGCGAAACCTATTCTTCTATATACGCTCATAGTAAGTATTTTAAGTATCAGCTTAAGGCAATTGAAAATTGTTAGGTTGCGCGCACGAAAAACTCTTTCTTTCGGACGAAAAAGAAAAGTTATATATATATATATATATATATATATATATATAAAGTTGGCTCGCCGTTCGGCGCCGCTGTTCTTTTTCCAAAGCTTCCGCTCGTTCCAGCGTCCCTTGGGCTTGAGGGACGGGGTGAGGGGTGAAACCGATAAATAAATATATAGACGACGGCGAGTCCGTCCTCTTCTGTCGCCGTTGTCAGGGAAAATGGTCTCCGAGGGCGGGCTGAAGAGGGACGAAGGGAGGGTTGGGGGGGTAGCTGGAAAATAAGAAAGCACCCGCGCGCACGTGCTCCCTATGTAGAGATCGCCTGTATATACCTCGAGCTGGTGCGACGAGAAAGTATATACGTATATAGGAAATCATTTATTTACCTCACGATTTCTATTATGTTCGATTGTGCGCGCGGACTCGCTTCAAAATCCACTTAATTATTGGATTATTTAAGTATATGTATATGTATGTGTATATATATATATATATATATATATATATATATATATATAGTGTTTGTGTACATGCGTGGGTGGGTGTCTGTGTTTATACTTCCATAACTTTGAATAAAAATGATATGACACAACACTATATAAGAGTTAATTGATGTTCCAATAACAACGAATACCACGAAATCGGAAACTTTCTCTTTTTCTACTTTTATATTCTTTTTTTATAATTCATTATGAAATAAATCGACTTGCTTAACCGTTTCTTGTATTATGAGTACCTATTATGAGGTGTATGAATTTTGTCTTTCAATCCTAAAATTAGACTCTCTTGTGACAATATGCTGCATGCACGATATCAGTGAAAATAGAAAATTTTACTTATACTACCTATATCAGAAATCATTTGAATTTTTATTATATTTCATTTCAATTCCTCAATTTCAATTTTATTATGATTTCATTTCAATTCCTCGTTAACAAGAAAACAGTACCGTCAATCATTTTTATAACCTAATCAACTTATAATTCTTCCCATGCAAATTTTTCAAAATGACTTTATATAAAAAAATAACCGTCAATTTGAACTTTCTAGTATAGAAAAGCAAACAAACGTAGTGCTCAAAATTTACATTTGATCTTGAACAACAAGAAAAAATTCGCTAACTATTTATTACAAAAATATTTATTACAAATGATATATATTTATTACAAAAATAGCAAAATCCATGTATTATTCATTTTATAATAAAAATCTGTCGCGCCTGTCTTCTCGATAGACGAGTCCACAGACCTATTCTCGATTAATTTCTAGAATAATCGAAAAGACGTAGCTACATAATATTAAAAATGATAAAGAAGCGTTAAACTGTAAAGGCAACTTGAAAAGTATGATAGACGTTGCCCATATAATTTTTTCAGCATTATGTTTTCAGCTGTTTCTTTGTTTTTGAAAAGATAATTATGTAAGTGTGTGAATTGTCATCACAACAATCCTCACGTCATTCAATTGACTTATGATTAAAGAGATCCACCAAAGTTTAGATATAATATATTCTATAATCCCACCAGCCATAAGACTTAAGTATATATATAAAAAAAAAAAAAATAATAATAATAATAATAATAATAATAACACGTACCTTGAGGGTGCCCTGGTGATCGTAAAATATCGTGGGCGTGAGGGCGGCCTTCAGGCGGCGATTCCGATAGAAGATAAAAGTGATGGCGGCCAGCAGCATGACAATGACGGTCGTTAATAATCCGATCACCAGGCCGATTAGCTGCCTCGACTCCGCCGGCTCTTTGCTCTTGTCGGGAACTGTAAAACGAACCCCGGTAACGAAGGAATGAAAGAACGGTCTTTTGTAATTCCGGCGGGCGCGGCAGGGTGGGCTGGGAGGGGGGGGGTGGGCGGTAGCGGACGGAGTATAAATTCCATCGGAACTTTTCGATAATTATAAGCATCCGCCCCTCCCTCTCCACGCCCCGAGGCGGCTGTGACTGCTGCCGGTACTGCTTACTATTAAAATGCCGGCAAGTGTTTAATTAAAATTTCTTAATTAAACGAAAGGAGCAGCGGCCGAGGGAGAGAGAGAGAGAGAGAGAGAGATCTCTGAAAAGAATTACTACGCGGGAGTCGACTTGTAAAGAGGAGCTCGCGGTAGAGAGTAGAGCGCACCACGGTGTTCAGGGAGAAAGAGAGAGAGAGAGAGAGAGAGAGAGAGAGAGAAGACATTCCCGGAGGGCGGCGGCGGAGGCATTGTCGTCCTTTTATTTTAATCTCTGCCCTTTATCCTCCATTGATTTGCATTATTTTATTATTAATCACAGAAGAATGAAATGATCAAATACCTAACTGTTCTTTATTGTTTTTTGACTTGGCTTTCAATTGAAGAAAAGGAAAAACTTAATAAGCTTATAGGGATTTGTTTTTACGCGATATTCCCAACAATACGCGCGTACAAATTGTTATCATCGTCGGATTTTAACTTTTTTAATAATTCCACGAAGCTCGTCTTTCTTTGAATGTTTTACATTTTACATGCACGCGCAGCTCAGTTTTACAGAATTAGAAGGATCAAGAGAATACCGCCGAGCTTTTATTTTATGTACAGAAATAGGAAAGTCGATACACGATGAATCCCCATGAGTATAATGAAAGTAGAGTAATTAAACTACGCTGTCTGTAAAAAAACTTCGAAAGCTGCATCTCTCTCACTCTCTCTCTCTCTCTCTCTCTCTCTCTCTCTCTCTCTCTCTCTCTCATTCACTCTCGGACCTCTCGGACTAATCGACTTCATGCAAAATTTGGCTCGTGGAAAACTTGATAGCGTTGAACCGTCCGTAATTGAACTGGGGCGCCCCGAGGAAGTTTAAAAGTGCGAATGAAAGATCTCGGCGGGCAGTTCTGATTTTGCCGGAAGTAACTCAAGTTCCTGCCCAGGCGGACTTTCCCAGTGGATTAAACTAAATGCAAGGCTGTCCCGATTAGCAGTGGCGCGAGGCAAACATTGTTTAAATTACCATTAAATCGATCATTTTCTGCTTTATCCATCGAGTTTTAATGTATTAAATTTTTTTCTCCTTCATATTTTTTCACCGTAGAATACGACAGATTTCGTAGAGCTATCTTATCTATTTGTATTACATTTTTCAATTTTCAACCCCAGCATATCTGCTAAATATTAGCTTTATGAAGAATCTGTATAAGAACTTGTAATCAATAATATACAACCTGTAATCAAAATTTTTTCCCCATTTGTACCACATTCCAATTGCAACATCGTATAAATTATGTTATAATATTCTTTCGAAACATTATAGATTATTTCGCAGATTATTCTTACAATATTTTCTCACTACATCTTTCAAGAAATTTTTTGAAGATTATCAATTTGATGAAAAAAAGTTAATTTAATCTTTTCGCAATGAACATTTGACTCTTTGTTTGATGGATTATTTAATTTTATAATTTGTGCAATGTTAATTTCGATTTACAACATAAACTTCTTTAATATAATAATATTATCTAGAGCCTATGTTGCATCTTATCAAGATCATTAAAAATTTTGTAAAAATATCCTTTTCCATTAAAATTGAAATGCCTAAGTGCCTTCTCCCTCTGTCTCTATCTACCTCTCTCTCTCTCTCTCTCTCTCTCTCTCTCTCTCTCTCTGGTTTGAAATTGTCGGTGAGCACGTTTATTGCCGCAACATGAACGCGTGTGGTCTGGGATGCCTTGCGCAGTGCTTGGGGATCCTGAATAGATCGACCCCAAGATCGAGTTTACCTTGTCCCAAGGGTGATTTGATCCCGAGATCCTCGATCTATGTGTAAGAAAAGCCACGTAACAAGTAAAATATATATTCGCGCACAGAAATATTTGATAGATTGATCGAGATTGTCTATATTCAATCACGATTTAGCAAAAATCGTAAAATTTGAACAATAAATATTTATAATTAGAGAGCGATATAAAGAGAATGAACTTCAGGATAAGTTCGATGGTAATTTAGAATAAAGATAGTATAATAAAAGAACGATACGTGGTTTTTTGTTGATAATTATAAAAGGGATTTAAAATTGTAAAATGAAAATATTGCTATATTTATCGACAATATTCATCTCAACGACGGTTAAGTCAAGTGGGAGATTTTGTTAGGGTCCAGCCTCTCTACCATAGCTATGCCTCCCTACAGGCTTGAGTAAGCTCAATAAAAACATAATCTCTCTATCATTAAATTTTTTTTCATCACAAATTGCTTCTATATACAGGCAAATAAGTATATTTTAGATTACGAATAATTATTAAATGCACAGCTCGACAATATGTTTTATATTCAATTTCATTTGCATTTTTATTTTCATCCTACTGGCTTTAACCGTAAGCTACAGCTATCTGTACCGTCATCTTATATATTTCTATGCAACATTATCATGCACCACCGCCTCGCAGATCTCGCAAATGGTAGAAAATAATTAAGGATGCTAGTTTTATAATTAAATTTACGATGGATAAGTCAATTGTAATTATTTATTTCGAATTCGTTCAAATGCAAAAAATCTTCGATGCATCTACTGTACCATTCTTTTTCATATAAATATCTTTGTATATATATATATATATATATATATATATATATATATATATATATCTTTTGAATTTTTCTCTATTTCCATTTATTTTATCCCAATTCAAACCGAGGAAACAAAAACCACACTATCTCGAGCACTTTTAATAAAAAAAAAAGAAAAAAGGAAAACGATATTTTTTGCATTTAGGTGATTAAGTACGCTCAAAAAGTCTGACTGCCGAAAAATCCGCGCGACCGATCCGCGTGCAATTTCAAACCTTCCCTCTATTTCTCCACCCTCCCACTTACTCTCTCTCTCTCTCTCTCTCTTTGCCTCCCTCAGAGATTCAAACAAGCTCCGTTCCCCGTCCCCATCGTGTGCCAATGAAAACTTTGCGCCTCCGCCTGACACATTTCCATCCATACGCGTGTGACTCTGATTCTCTGCGCTTTCCAATAACACAGACAGACACACACACACACACACACACACACACACACACACACACACACATATTGCCAGTGAAACGAGCAATCGAGGCTACGAGCAGGGAGCGGGGGTGGAAGCATACGCTCAGTTGCGTAAAATCCATTATCTTAATGTCTCGCGAAGCGCGTAATAGGATGTAACGGAGTCGCGACGGTGCGATCCGAGGCCTGTCTATTGTTTCGGTTCTTTTTTCTTTCTTTTTTTTTAATTTTTTATCTTTTTCCCTTTTTTTTTTTTTGACTCGCAAGTCTCGAAACAACTCCAGGGGCTTTCGAGGGATTAAAGACGGGAGGCCGACGCAGGGACGTGCGAAATGGTAAATGCCCCGTATAGGCGGGTCGAAAGTGACGCGCGCCGCGCGATACTTGGGCGGACCGCGCGTCTGCATATTCCGCGTAGACGGCGAGTGGAGTTTTGTTCGTTCGTTTGTTTTTCAATAAATCGCGAGCAAGTCATCGCGTTCTATTATTTTCCCGTAAAAGGGACTTTTCGTCCCTGATATTAATACACAGCAAATACGCCGCGGCGTTATTCGTAACACGCGCACACGGGGCGACTACTGCAACTTATTAATCGCTCTTCAACCCCCCCGCCCGCCAGCATGACTGCGTCGGTCTCTTTATTGGCCCCCCCTCCCACCACCACAACCATCCACGAAATTGACGGATGACTCGACGAAAAAATTCGCCGCGCGGTTTTCCGTACACGTTTCTCTCCTATCCCCCTCCCTCCCTACCGTTTCCCTCCCAGAAATTGCGCACGAATGGCACTCGGCGAAACTTTCGAGGGATTTTATGAATTCGACTCTCCACATATAGTTTTTCCGAAGTAAACGCGGGCGTTGGCGGTGCGTTAGATGTGGCGCGCTTGCGTATCGAATTTTTTCGCCGTGCGCGTTTTTCTGATGGATTTTAAATGGATACCTATATTTCAAGTAGTCCGAATATGTATAGAATGAGAATAGAACAGCCTGTTTATTTAGAAAAATATAATTTTAGCAGATGGCAATTTTTTTTTTCGCGAAATAATACCGGTAGCCTTCTAATTATATTTTGCAGAATTGACCGATAAATCAAAATATTCATACTTTTGACAAAACCGAATTTGATCCTATTTTCTATCTTTTCAAAGTCTGCTACTAAAAACTGCAGTGGTATGTTCGTTTAATATAGCCTTCATTAATCTGCTCGCACCAGTATCGTGAGAGAAGATTTTTTATTTATTATATTGTAAACAATAAAACTGTGGCGCTTTTCATGCATAAAATCTATTTTTATGATGTAATTAAATAAACTTTACAAGATCAAGCAGTCATTTTTCTTATTTTTAGCGCTAATATTGTTTAGATAATAAAAGGTCCATACTTATATTTTATAAACCCTATAAATATATAATAGTTTCCATTGAGCAGACTCCGTTATCGACAGAAATTTCAATGATTTTGGCTATGAAATTTAAAGCACGATATTTTAGTGCAATTAAGCCGGAAGAGAAATTTTGAGGAAATATTTATTATTGATTTTCCATAAAAAGGTTCAATAATTAATTAAAGTTCCATTATAAATATGCATAATATTAATGAAAATAATAATAAATAATAATATTAATTCGTTAGTACCAGCAATAAGTGGAAATAAAATTTATATACATCAACCCTTAGTTCAATAATTAAAGAAAATATAGGATGAGGCTCAAAATTTGAATCGACTGCTTATCAGACAAAATGTAACAAATTATAATTGTATAATTTTTTTTTAAATTAATTATTAACAAATAATACATTTAAGTATAATTAATGAATAGATATTTTAAACCGTTGCAAACTATAACATTTATATTTTTAATTTCTATGGAGTAAAATATATGTTAAATAATTATCGATTGATTTAAAAATAATAATCCTTAATAAAATGTAAGAAATTTTTCAATTTACTATATAATTGGTTTTGAACATAATGAGCATTCTTTTTTTTTATAAAAAACAACAAACGAAAAAGAAAGAAGCCCCATTAAGCACACAAATCAGAAAATGTACGACATTAACGAAGCCCATTCTACAGTTTCTATATAATAATAATAATAATACTAATAATAATAATAATAATGATAATAATAATAATGAAATTGCCGTATACTTTTTGCGTTACACACGGCGTGTTATCGCGAGCCGGATCCTTTGACGGAAATGAACTTACATGCGCCGTCGTTGCCCTCGTCTTTATTGAAGGTGGCTTTTACCTCGTCCCTTTGAAGGGGACCCTCATTATTCTGAAAAGGAATTCCTGTGGCCGGCGCGGACGCGTTTTTCGCCCTCGCTTCCTCGTCCTCGGTGCCGTTGCTCCACTCCGAGATGACTGAAAAAGAAGAAATTGCGGAAAAGTGCGGTATGCTGCTTGTATGAAGGAGAAGAAGAAGAAGAAGAAGAAGAAGAAAAAAAGAATCGACGTATTAATTATACGTTATACGTAAAATGAAAAGTGTTCAACCAAGAAATGTGACGTTTGAGAGCGTATAATTGCAACTGTACGTTGTATTGCAATTTACGATGTATATGTCAAATTGTGCTAAATACACGCTCATTTTTCACTCATAATTTAGTCATTATAATAAGATTGTTTTCTTTCATCTTACCATGTTACCCATGGTAATTCTATTTTCGACGATTGTACAAAATTTTTTTCAAAATAGAATATCACAACCATACCACTCATTATCCTTTAACGGACCCGTAAGCCAATATATTGGATCCACCAATTATCGACCCCTAGCCGAAATAAATTTATGATGATGAAATATAAGATCATAATATACAAGAACAAAAATTACCCAATTCCGATCCGCTAAAGTTCAACAAGGATTTGAATAAATATGCCGAAAGGGAAAATGATAGAACTGACAATTGGCATTATAAGATTTTCTCAAAAAGTTTACCGGGCAGAATTATGTTAGCGAAACAAAAACGCTACTAAAAATTTGCCATACGAATAAACACGAGTATATTAAAAAGAATTACAGATGTAAATTGCACGGAAGAGAGTAAATAACGAAGAAAACCAGCTATTAAACAATGAGAAATAAGTTATAATTTACAAAATAAAAAAAACATTAATTATAAACACAATTTGAAAAGCTAACAAAAAACTTCCATTTAATTACATAATTAAACAATATACAATGTATTTCTATAGAATTCGCCATACGTCCCCACCTGATTCTCGATACCATTTGGCACGCCTATATAGAACTTCTTCGCCCTGATAAAGCGTTATATTAACGTTGCCATTTTCTGAATTTATTTATCATTATTTACGTTTTTTTAAATATATATATATATATATATATATATATATATATATATATACTGGGCGACCCTTTAACTGCCCTGATACGCGCGAGATTTCAGCTACAGTGGATGGCGATGTATGGCATTTATATAATGTCGGAATTGGCCCCGAACCAGAATAGCCGGGCGGAGCAAATAAATAACCAGGCGAGTTAAAAATTCAGTTATACTATACAGGTATACGCATACACAATGTCCGCCTGTTTATCTGTGTTAATATATTCGTGTTATTATTCCAACTGTAAATAGAGGTCGAGCACGTTATAAATATGCTTGAGCCTATACGCACACAATGCCAGTGTACTAATTTTCTGAAAAATATGCTTGATTTATGGGCTGCTGTAAATAGCAATTGGTGGGGGGCTGGTGAAAAAGTAGGCCTTTTTAAATAATACAGGCCTGAAAATTTTGAATTTTGAAGTAAACAAGCACAAAAGAACGGTCGAGAGCGGCGAATTCATTTTTATTCTCGCAAATCTGAATAAAACGAAATGAACTCTCTTATTTTATTTTTTTTTTTGTTTTTTGTCGCAGTCAAGTTCGTACGCAACCACGCTAAAAAATAATACGACGAGTAAAGTTTATTTGCAGTTAACGGGTTTGGGAAAGGAGATAAACAAAGAAAAATGTCGTGGAAAGTTTGTTTGTTTGTACACGTGCTTTTAATTCGCTTAAGTGCCGATGCGAGGGAACAAAAGGTATACAGAATGGACTTGTTAAAAATATACTGCAGAAGGAGAAAATATTTGAATGGAAAAATTAAATTGCCGAAAATAAGTGGAGGAATTCGTGTTGCACAATAAAGCATTATTCAGCGAATAAATACTTCTCGATCCCGCTCCGCAACGCTCTGAGAGTAATATATACATATTCATTTATTATGCTCATTATGCGTATTTGCTTATACATATCTCTCTGCAAGCTCGCCTACATATAAAAAGTAATTAATCGATCAGGCGAACAAATTTAAATTCCAACTCGGAGCACGGTATACGAAATCCTTAACCGATATCCATCGATCTCTTGACAGGCTCACGCAAACCTTCCATCAGTATACACGCCTGACTTCTAATTTACATTTCAATTTATTACTTTGTTTCTGCCGGCCAACGTCAATCAAGAGCCGCACATTTTCACACATGCACACATATACACATATAACGTTCTTGCGTGCGCACAGTTCAGTTTCCTTTCTTTATATCTTGCTTTTGATATTTTTTGAAATTTGAAAAAAATTTTTTTACAAAATATGCACGTCGTCTGGTTGACATAACACGTTGTGTTCGTTCACATACCAGGATTTATTGTTTCTAAAGCTTGAGAGCGTTACCGCACTCGCTAATATCAGTGAAAAGAGTACGAAGTTTTATTCTGGTTGAACTTTGACATTGCGTTAATTTTTCATACGTTAGAGAATTTCGAATTACTAGTGTTTTTTGGTTAGATGTGACATTGTTTGTGTCGAATTCAGTTATGTACCTAATGCCATATAATTGTGTTTTAGTTGATAAAAACTTTACTACTTTTTATTATGCTGATAATAATATTAATGATAATAATATTAATAAAGGTAATATTAATGCGACATTATCTGTATTTGATCAAAGTATGTATTAGTTACTTTAGTCACTGCTTTTTTTTTGTCATTTTCGTCTGTGTTTTCATTCTCAAAATCTAGATTTTGCTACAGTAATTATTATATTTCAGAGTTTTTCAGTGGAGATGATTAAATGATCTATAATATCATTTTTCTTGTCCTTAAAGATTCTATTGATATTTGGAAAGGAATTCGGTGATTCTCGTTAATTTATTCTATTTTGTAGGCTAAGTTATTCTTTTATTCGACTGTGTTATAAATTCGTTACTAATTTACTTATAGTGTTCATTTCATCCTTTAAATAATTGAATTCATCATTAGTATTATTGTAGCTAATTTGAAAATTATGAATAATGGTTCTTACTTCTTATTTTCTGTTCATAAGGTTTTTTTTTTATTTTGTTATTCGCTAATTGCTCTGATGGATTGAAGTAATGAAGTTCTAGTATGGTTTCGTGTACAGTTTTACGTGTATAGTTCATCGATTACAAAATCACAGTTCTTGTCAAAAGTAAGTTTCAATCGTTTTCATAGAAAAGTACTCCATGTCAGTTAAAGGATTTATTGTTATTAAAGGGTTAAGAGCAACCTTTTGACTATGGTTTGGCTATTTATGATTGCCTTTTAATTCGCGATAACGCTTCACCTCGCTTCATACAAACAGTACGTAAAATGCAATAGACAATACAAAAGTATCATAACGCTGGTCGCGAGACTGCTTATTTTCAGGGCATTCACTTTCCATTCGTTAGCATTCCGAGAAGTAAAATATATCAGATTTCGTTTACAGTTATATCTTTGCACATCTCGGAATTGGCCAAACGTACTTTCACTTGAAGAATGCAGTAGAATCCATCTAAGGTAATGGAATTCTTACATTTAATTTTTCAGATTTTTCGATACTCCGGCTTTTCTTTCAGTCATTTGACGATATCTTTATTCACTTATCGTTAGAATGACCATTACCGGAAACTTAAAAAATTTCTCAGATAGTAAATCTCAGTACGGATTCCAATAACAGTGTACAAAAACAACAAAAAAAAAAAAAAAAAACTCACCCGACTCGAAGACGACCTCGCTCAGCAGTATCCAGCGCGCCGCGAAGTACAGCTGCAGCTTGACGTAGCGCCCCGAGCGCGAGTGCAGCTTGATCGTGACGTCGCGCGCCTGCTCGAGGACGAGGTCCGGCATGTACGAGAAGTGCACGGGCTCGCCGTTGAACTGATCGCCGCTCGGGCTGAAGTAGACCTTGGCGTGGCTGAACACCTGGGCGGGGCGCGAGTCAATGGAGTCGCGGGATGCATTAGGGGATGTGGATTTTCAAAAGAAAAAAAAAAAAAAACAATAAAAGACCCCGTTTTTTCAAGTGACATTTTTCAAGAGCACGGAAATGACGCCGTGGGACGCTGGTACAGGATTTCGACAGCTTGGCATAATCTATCGTTTAGTTGGAAATTGAAGATTCGACTTTGATAACGAGCTTGAAATGTAACGGATCGATGGTCATTGTCCAAGTTCTACAGTTTCAAATTAGGCAGAAATGCGCGCTTTTTCCGGTATAATATTATCCCATCAGATTTTTTTATTTTTTTTTTTTTTTGATTTTGAAATCAGCAAAGCGATGCGCGCATTATGGGAGGATTCTAGTTGAATAGGATGTCGAATCCACGCGTTCAGTAATTTAATATTCGCCGAAAGCTAGTAGATTCAAATTTATCAGTAGCCAGAAATGCCATGTGTCGTTAATTTAACAATTCGATGAAATAATTTTGTAAATAATCCGCGCAATTGAAAAATGTTTCGTATATCGAGTGAAAAAAGGTAAATTGATAAAATATTGTTAAACAAATATTTAAACGGACGGTGCAATGTTTCAAAATTATATTTGAATTCCTTTTTCATTACCATGTTCCAAATGAATATAAATTAAAATGCATTTATACGGAATACCAATACCATATTCATGTTCTTATCAATTTGCGTTACAAAAGATATTTTATCATTATTACAATATTTTAAGTTTGTTTAATAAATGTATTAATGCGAAAGCTATGCAAAACTAAATATTAAACTTTTCTGAAAAATTATCAGACTTCCGTATCGTGGAATTAAGAAAACTTCATCATACTTGTTCCATTTAGTTTACAATGAACTTCTCTAAAGCCATTCAATCAAACTTTGAAGCATTACTAAGAAATTCATTTGTCAGACTTCATTTACTTTTGAATTATAACTAATGGATAATAATATTAAGTTAAAAATATAAATAATTCTTAGATATTGATACTGATCACCAACAATGATAATTGTATCGAAGACGTTTTGAGGTCTAATCATTTTATTTAAAACTGCACTTTTTATCATTATATTCGAAATGACTGAGGATTTAATGTGATAATTTAGTTTTCAATAATTCAATTGAATTACTTCCGATCAGTGCATTATTTACTAAATTGAAGCAGATTATAGAAGTAGGGCAAGCTCCGTCTGATTACAAATTTGTACTTACACAAAACGACTATTTTACTGTAAATTCTGCGACAATTGAAACGAATAAGTGTCATTAAAATGAAACCTTAACAAAGTTTCGTCGATTCCCGTACCTAAGATATTTATATGTATATGCACGATTTACACTAAAAGCAACGCCTTGGATTTTGAAAAATGTTCAAGCTATATACATATAAGCAATTGCCATTTTACCGCTAATACAATTATATAAATCCATAGATCTATGCTCCGTACCTTCAAAAAAATATGCAAAAGACGCCTCGTCCAATAATGCGCCGCGCGTCTCTACATCCCACGACCTCCCCTCTCCCCACCCCAAAGCCCAACATACACACCCGTGTCGCGCATACATATTTACCTGTACGTCCTTGGTGAAAAAGTTGTTGGTGTGGAGATGCATCGCCGTGAAGTTCCGCCCGTAATCAAACTCGAAAGTTATCTCGACGGGTCGGCCCAGCATGCTCGGCGTGTCGTTTCTCCAGCCGATCCACTCGTATCCTGGGCAGAGGGTGCGAGAGGGAAAGAGAGGGAGAAGAAAAAAAGAAAGTCATTAAAGTTCGAGACGTGCGATCGTTTTTCCGCCCGCCGTATTACGCTGTATATATATATATATATATATATATATATATATATATATATATATATATACATATAATCGAATCTAGCCAAAGATATCCATGTTCGGTTCATTTTTGTTGTCTATATATATATATATATCATCATCATAGTTAGATTGAACGATATGTACTTTGAAGGAGATCTTGGCAGGGTGAAGATTCCGTGTGTTTTAAATGAAATTAAAAATTTTCCACGAAGAAAATTACGTAACTTCTTTGCTCGTCAAGGGAGGGAGATAGAGAGTTCGTAATTTAAAAATATATCAATACTTTGGTGCTTATATTCAGTGCCTCCAATCAAATCAAAAGAAATGATCATACATTAAAAATTAACATATATTCTAAGAAAGAATAAATATATAATATTTTCGTTTTGTTTAAAGATGTTCTGGCACGTTAAGATTGATATAGCAAAAGATTGGAATGTCTAAATGTGGTTGAGCGGTAAGAACAAAATGGTCTCGAATAGATTTAAAAGCTTTAAGAGGGCCGAAATAGGAAGAACGTCTCGATCTAGAAGCTTAACTATATGGTATGGACATGGAATTTAAATATAAGAGCATAAAATAATCTGCTCTTCATTAGTTAAATCTGTAAAGGCGTTGGTCACGTTACCTTTTTTTTTAAACTAGCCACAGACGAAACCTGAACTAAAATTTATCGATAAATTTTAATAGTATATAGACAATTGGCTTCTCAATGGAGCAACCTGGATGTTTCTTTTTTACTTATTTCACAGTTTTCTTGCGTCGATTTTATTAACGGCATTCTAAATCGTACGCGAAAAATCAATGGATATACATGAAAAATAAAGCTCACGTACATAATTAATGGAAGAGTGGAATTTTGTTTTATATTTCATATACGTAATTTCAGCACTTAGATTTCCATTAGGAATCACTTATAAAAGAAGGTCGCTCTTGCAAGTTGTAAATATTCTATATAATCTATCTGATATTCATGTCATTGCCCGAGCCCGTTCCTTGATCTTTACTCAACGTCGAAATTTGTACCGTCCTGAAAATCACACGAACATTCATCGACGTAACCGCTTGGTAGAAAAATTACTTTGATAATGGTCTATAATCACCGACGCAGATTCTACCATTGTCAAAACCATACGTTTGTTTTAAAAACTCGTTTAGAATTTTAATTTTCAGCTTTCTAATTACGCTTCCCCCAGTGTGAAGGTGGCTGTTACATTATTACGAAGTAATTATACATGTATGACATTTCAATACTTTTGTAATTACCACATTTCGTTTCAAGAACGTAGCCCTGTTCGAAAGAGTCTACTTCATAACAGACATCTATACGAAGAATTCTAGCCGACAAACGTCACGTCACGGCTTCTCGATGCGTGACGGTAAGAAAGGCAATCGACCTCTGTAGAGCCTACACGAGCGAGAGATAGAGAGAGAGAGAGAGAGTGAGGGGGAGTGAGAGGCGGGGAGGTAGGACGGGATAAAATGAAGTAGCAGACGCTGGCGCGATCTTAGGGCGCGATTGGCGGAGGAATAGGAAAAGTAACCGACGCGCACGACGACGACGACGGGAACAATTCGACGACCTCGTCGATGACTTCTTCTTTCGAATTCGACGAGAGGTTCCAGTAGCCTACTCCTACCCTCCCGCCCCCGTCCCCCTCGCCGCTTTTGCCACGCTACGATAGACGCGGCTAGCTTCGTACGTGGTTATCGCGCGTTTTCCAGCGGCTGAATTCGCGAGAGAAGGAGGATGCCGGCTGCCGGGCGGAAATCCGCCCTTGCGTTGTAATTTTCAAGTAACCTATCTATACATGTATGAATGTGTATATATCTATATATCTATATATATATATATATATATATATATACCCTCACCGTTTCACAAGAGCGGCTCACCCGCGGAAACAAAAGCTCCCTACATATAATCCGTACACATAATTCTCCGTTAATAGGCGGTAGCTAGATATAAGCTAACGATATAAGGATCCATTGTCGGACGTCGATTGGCGGCCGATTCTCGGCGTACAATGGGATATTTTAAGGACGATGGTATTTTCTTCTAAGCCCCGATTAAGTGAATTTTCAAATAAAGAATTTAAATTATCCGCTTCCCGAATAATTGACGATCGTGAAATTGCGAGGAACGTTGAAAAATGTCACAAAGTATTCGCAATTATTTTCAGGGCATTTTACACGGGAAAAAGATCATACTTTCGACTTCGGTATGGATTTGTATTATGAAATTTAATTTGCGAGAGATTCAAAGCGGCTCTACTTCAGCCTACTAAAAAAAGAACATCATTAATGTCAGAGTGACTTCGAATGAATGACTACGTTTGGTTCGTACACTACCTATATATGGGTTTAATAAAAAAGAAAACGAAGAAAATTAAATTTTATTTTATTTCATTTTGACAATTTTATAATAATAAGTTTTCAACGTGAACGTTTACATTTCGTATTACAATAAGCGTTTTACCAAAAAAAAAATGAAAGAAGCATCATCATTAAATGAAAAATATCAATATCTAAATATTCGTAACATCCTTGAATATCGTGAAATGCCAAAATACATTGTTGAATAAAATTCGCGACATTTTTATTCCTTACGCGATACGTAACTTCGTAACTTCTAAAATTCCTTCCACTTTTGCCATCCACTGAATAATATAATAGCCCAATGATAATTTTGACCTGCATGAAAAATTTAATACATTCCAATTCCAAATATCACCTGCTAAAAAAAAATAATACCATTATTATTTTATTTTCAATATCAATTTGCGGCCGTTCCATCCTACGAATTTTTGAGAGCAATAATCCCTATTAAAAAGAAAAAGTCCTATCGTCCTGTTGAAGTAATCTTCATCTCTCACCTTCCGTCTTATATATATATATATATATATATATATATATATATATATATCATATATCATATATAGATATAACACACACACACATAAATAATGTCATTTTTCCCGCTCGGTCATTGCGCTCACCCATGTGTATTTTCAACGACAGGGACGGTCATAATCGACCGAGAAAGATGAAGCTTTAGAGCTTATTAAAAGTTATAAGCCATAGATCGACTTTATTATAGTGGAAGGGAATGAGATGAAGAGAGAGAGAGAGAGAGAGAGAGAGAGGAGAACAAGAAGTAGGGAAGGAATAAAAGAAGAGTTAGTGGGCGAAAATATCCTGGGCTGACTTGAAATTTTTTCTGTGTTAATGAGCGTTTTATATCGTTCGAAGCGAGGCCCTAATCTATCCCCAACCCCTATCCCACTTTATTGCGTGTCCGCTTTATTGTCTACTAAAGATTATATATATATATAAAGGATCTCCCTCGGCCTATCTCGGAAAATCGAGTAAAAGCTCCGTTCCCGTCCTTTCGCCAATCGTCAATATTTGTGGGAATAAATTTTCTACCCCTCTTGGGAAGTGTATCAAGTCATTTGTTTTTTGTTTGATAATTACGGTATTATTACCGAGACATCGGGAAGGCCAAAGGCAATCGGGCGCGGTAAACTGACAGATGAAGAAATAAAGGGACGAGGACGGGGGGTGAGGGGGAGCGAGGAAACCGTTCCCAAATCTGTCATTTGCTCATCGATCTGTATAGATCTGCGATTCAAATTCCAATGGCGAAAGCAATGCACGACCTCGCGTCTACTTTCCATTGTTTAAGTAGGGTTACACGTTGCTTCACTACCTCCTCTCTCCTTCACCACCCCCGTCCCTCTCTCTCTCTCTCACTCTCGCATCTCGAACACCAACCGTCAGTCAGTCGTGCGGAACTGGCGGCTCTGACTTTCTTTTCATTTTTTTCTCCTCCTTTTTCTTTTTTAATAAAAAGGAAACCCGCCCGAGAGCCGTCGCGAACGTAGAGACGCCGCGGAAATGTATCAGGGACGCGCCGGATGAGGGCGACGCGGTGAGGGGGCGGGGCGAGCCAGGGAGGTGGGGAGAGGTGACTCGCGGGGTAAGCAGCTAGACTTCAATATGTATGTAAATCGAAGCAGATTCGAAGCGCAACGAGTCTGTTTGCTCGGCATTCCTATAGTAGAAAGCCAGCGGCACCACCTCCGAGCTCACCTTCGTCTCTCTCTCTATCTCTCTCTCTCTCTCTCTCTCTCTCTCTCTCCCATCTTGACAATTCTCTAGTCGTGCTCCTCCTTGTCCTATTCGGTTTTTATATATACATAGACATGTACGCGAAAGCCAACACGATCTTTCCGTCTCTCTCTCTCTCTCTCTCTCTCGCTCTCTATCCCTCTATTCCCTCCTTACTTCCCCCGCGTCGCCCTTTCCACGCTCCATCTGCCTTCCACGTCTCGCCCGCCCTGCCCCAAATAGCTCGACGGTTCGATTTTGTTTTCCCCGGTGCATTATTACGCCCACGAATTTTCCGTTATGCCGCCGCGCAAAAATGCGCAAACGCATTTCGCCTCGACGGTCCAAATCCACGGAGTGCATCGGGCGGCGCCGGGCGGGACCAATTTTGGGGCGTCCTCGACGATAACCCACAGGATGGGATAATATAATACGAGATGTGGGAAGGATATGAAATCTTTGAATGCTTAAGACACTTTCGATTCTGTTCTGTAAAAAAAAAGAAGAAAACAAAGAAATTTCTATGCAAAGTCTCTCTCGATGTTCTATGCATTTATGGATATTTGCCTCGAGTTACATTACACATTTCATTTGTACATCTAATGTGGAACAGAGGGAATAATTTATCTGTATCCAGAATTCTAATACTATGAGTCTGTAATAATTCAAACAATCATTTCCTTATGAGCGAAAAAATTCTAAACATATATCGGATGGAATCATTGAGCAAAATCAATTTTCATTTATATCATCGATAAACAGATCTTAAATAGATAATAAACTCTAAGTACAGAATAAAATTTTGTTTATTCCATTAAGTTTTTTTATGTATTTTGTCTATATATGTAATCTGACAAGAAAAGAATAAATATTAAAAGAAAATTGTCGGATGATTTTTGACAAAGGATAATTCAAATTACAGTAGTCCTAGAGAGTATGAGAAACGAAAAGTTGAGGATTTGAAATTTTTAAACTTACGATTTTATAAAGTAACCTTAGAAAAACCAACGGGGGAACTTTTTTCCAATCTTTTGCTTATCTTACGATTGGAAATTCAATAATTCCATCCCAATTGCACAAAGATAAGACTTTTTGAAAAAATTCAATTCTTTTTAATTTAACCTACTTAAAAGCTCTGTGCAATTTCTTATGCAGCAGTTTAATAGATAAATTAAAATCTTGAGTGTATTCAATAAAAATGAAAACTTTGTTACTCTTTTTCAATGAACATTATCAATTTAAAAATTTTTTCATCGACAGCCAGTACTAGTTAGAAGTTCTGTTTCAGGTTTAAAGTTGCCACAACCGGTTTTAAAGGTTTTAAAGGTTTGGTATATATTAAATTATAGTACTAGCAAAGAATGTCACTTCTAATAATAATAATAAAAATTTTTCTAATTTTTTAGTGACTATATAAATTAGATAACAAAAAAAATAGAGTATATAGTAGCATGAATTTACTGATTTTTAAAAAATGCAAATTTCTCGATGTAAAACGAATTAATTATAATAGCAATTCTAAATCCATTTAAATGTAGTTTTCAAGCTAAGTAATATTTCAGTGATCTGTATCTCTATCCCGAAAAAAGTTTATTGTGGTTTTTGTTTACAAACAGAAAAACATATGATTAGCATTTCATGGAATGAATGAAATATTACAAATAATAATTAAATAGCGTAACTGCAGCCTATCAATTTATTGCATTGCATTGCAAAGTAATGCAATGTAAAGAATAGTACAAATATCTTCAGCTAGTATAACTGTAATTATTTTTTTACTTTTTTAAAAAAGAAGTATCTATTCTAGATATGTATAAGAACTTAAAGCATTATTTCATTAACACATCATTTAATGATACTTGCTTCATATTCAGTGTTTTATTTAAAATGTAATAAAATAATAATTTAGGGACCGCGAAGTATGAATTTCAAGACATATCGTAACTTTTGTTAAGTGTCCTTTAATTTTCTCCAATTTTCGACGTCTTAATAAAAACTTAAACAGCCAGTACTCTATTTAATTTCTATAGAAGTTTGTGAATTTTTCAGTCAAACTGATGTTTCGCGGCTGAATTTCTGCATTTATTTAAATAGAATATTGAAAAAAATTTTTTATGACGCACGTGAATATATCCAAAAGTTATCATCATACATAAATTAGAACAGCTAATGAAAGAAACAAGGAATATGTGTTTCAGCTTGTCTTATTCAAATAGTGTTAGTGACGTACTCACAAATCAATATAAAGCATTGTCAGCTTTTTTTTATTGCAATACCGCTTTCGGCTTCGAAGACGATTGAGAATAGTTTACAAAAGTGTTACAAAGCAATGAAACAAAAATCATTGATAATAATAATATGTATTATGCTTTATCAATTTCTCGTAATGGCACAATACAATCTTGAATATGAACATTCTCCGTATATAGTGTTCTACGGCATCGGTAAAAAAATTATTATTTGTCTACCAACGATCTACGCTTCGTTAAAGCGCAAAGAATTCAAAAAATGGTGACCACCACGGATTCGGGGCTGCGACGTCGCCCATTTCCGTTATACCTTTGCCGTTACCGTGTACGTCCAGCCTGAAGTTGTCGTGGCCCCTCTGACCGTCCGCCAACTGGCCGAGCCCGCCAGCGAGATAGCCGGCCTCCTCGGTCCCGTCGTACGTCCGGTCCGTGAGGTCGACCTCCGAGCCGCGCTCCACGCCCTGGGGCATCGAGTACGAGGCCAGGCCACCTGCAACATTGTACGGGGGCATTCGTCACTTATCGTTGGTACGCACAGCTCCGACGTTGCTGGAAACAGTTCTGATTGGCGTATTTTACATTGCGAAAACAATGCATTCCGAGGACTCGTTAATGCGTTAAAAAAAAAAAACGGACGGGCAATCGCAGACGGTGAAAAAATCGCGTAGATTTTTCAATTTTTCCGGAGCTATAGGTAGATCGACGTAATTGAACTGTTTCGCCATGCTACATCTACATTTATGTATTACTTACCACGAAAAATGTACGGCAATTGCGTCGGTCAGTTTTTTTGGAAAATAATAGAGTTTATACCGTTTGGATAATATTAAATAGCAAATACGTATGGCAAATTGTATGTTAAACGGCAAAGGGATATTCAATTAATAGATATAATGACATTTTATTGACAATATAGATAATTCATTGATTCAAGTATGAAAATATCACTGAAATGAAAATAAAAACATTGCGTCGTCGCAATTGTTTCTTTGAATAATGAAGACAAAATGTCAGAAATAGATTCATGCTGACTAGAAGAATTTTGTCCCAATTGATTTGCAATGGTATTCGAACTTTATTATATGCATTTTTTGTTTACTTGAATTTATAGACATTTTCGAATATCAAACGTATATTCAAAATATTTGAAGTTGATATTGATAACGTAGGATCAATAATCTACGATATTTTGGATATTGGCTTGAGTATATTGGTAATCAAAGTATTTATTTATTAGAATATTACAAAATCACAAATAGTTCTCAACATATTTGAGCCGAAGTATATTCTCTATAATACATTCTTGGAGGAAGTATTACAGCACCATACATTCAATTTGAACATTTTTCAACGATTATATAATAATACTTATTATAATTAATAATAAATATTCTTATAATATTGAAATGAATAATTACGAATTCGTCGAATTAATTGCGAGTGCTCGAAAAATAACCCCTCCCCCTGTTACCGACAAATAAATACGTAAAAGTACGATCTTGCATTTCGTGACCCGATAATCTTGATAATTTAACGATCCCCTCTACCTGTATATTATTTATATTTCAATTATAATTCCACTCGGGAAGTTTGCGTATGCCAGGCCGCGAATTCACAACGCAAACTTATCCCCCATACAAATTCCAACAGCATTGCATTGTTTTTGATCAAATATACATTTATACGCGGCGCCGAGCTTTCATTCTCTCCGATATCCTCGAAAGACTCCCGGGTCTATATACTATAATCCCGAACATAACTCGCTCTCCTTCCATAACGCTCCCCCTGTTCGCCTCGCTTTCTCCGGGTCTTCCCCTTTAACTTAATCTTTACTTTCCGCGTTTGTGTATAGATATAAATATACACACATATATATACATACATACATATATATATATATATATATATATATATATATATATATATATATATACATATAAGCACTGCACATGATGCGCTCTTTTTGGAAGAAGGCTAAAAATCCGCGGTCATAAAAATCGGCCCGAGGCTCCGTAAAAAACGAAGAAGAAGCCGGAAAAAGAGAGAGAGAGAGAGAGAGAGAGCGAGCTAGTCGCAAGACCGGGAAACACGCGCTCACATACGCACACAATGGAGAGGATGGTAAGTTACGATTCCGCCGAAAGGCTGAATCTTTTTCGATATCTGTTTCTATTTCCCTCCGTTATGGATCTCGTAAATCACATATTACTGCTCGGAGGGCCCCGCGCAAGAGAAGGAGAGAGAGAGAGAGAGAGAGAGAGAGAGAGAGAGAGCGAGAAAGTAAGGAAGGGAGGGAGTGAGATAGAGAGTTAACTAAACTGTAAGGAACCTCACAGACCGCGCAAAGGTATACAGGTTCAACATCTGTACTTATGTGTTCACGGTACGCTCGTATACACACGAAGCTCTGAAAACAGAAAGAACGCGGCAGTTAAGAAGGGTGGAGGACGAAAGCAAGACGAAAACGTAAGGCCGTCGCGAGCTCCCTCTTTCTTCTCTTTCTTTCTCTTTCTCTGTCCGTCTTTCGCTTTCCCTCCGTGGATCACCGAAGAGCATTCGCGAATCGTAAATTTCACTTACCGGTCCAGGGACAGCCGTAAAGCTCGACCCGCATGCAGACGATGCGTATGTGGGACGTGTAGGGGATGAAGCGGATCCTGCTCGCGACGATGGGCGGATCAAAGAGCTGCTCCTTCTCGGTCTGCGGATTGTCGTTTCCCACCAGTAGCTGTAATTGAAAATACGGTATAGGTAGATATGCATGTGTGTGTGTGTGTGTGTGTGTGTGTGTGTGGATGTGAAGGAAGCTGCGAAGGGCTTTAAAAGGGAAGGATGGAAGTGAGTAAATATCGAGTTCGGCACTATTTATGCACAAGTCCTTGTCCTAGGTGACTGTATGTTGCAAGCTTCAAAACAAAGATTACTAGCTGCATAGTTTTTTCGGAAGCATTTTTTGCAACTATTTCTAGAATTATTTGTATGGACATATAATAAATACTGTATACAATAAATACAGGATATAATAAATAAAGTGAAAATATACAAAGAGAGATAACGTTAAAATTAATTAATACACATATACGTATAATCACATTATGAGATTGTGTAACATCAAATATAGAATGAATAAAAACACTTATTGTAAACTTATATTATCTTTCATAAGTATTAGTAAAATAGTAATTAAAATTTTTTTCATTTATATTAAAATAAAATAAGCAGGAAGACTCCTGATATGTTTGAAATCTAAATTTTATTCAGAATAAATTGTAATTTAGGGCGAAAATCATTTTATCATACTTACTTATAGTGCTATGATTTAAAAAAAAAATTATATGTGCATCGTTTTAAGCAAATATAGATCTTTCGCACGCTTCATGACGCTTGAACTACTTATCCGCTAAAAAGCCCAGAAGTATTAACATTTATCTATATATTTTTAACAAAATATTTTCTCCAATATTTCTCAACAGTTACCAAATATTTTACAGAATATATTTTCATAACCGTATATCCCTTTTTATGAATGCGTAAGTAGTTCAACTTCGAGTTCCGTCTGACGCATGAAAAATATACTTTTGCTTAATGCAATGCATAGGAAATTTTTTTGATTTTAAAAATAGTGTGTGATAAAGCGATTTTCTTTCTACGTTCCAATTCGGTCTATCTAAAATTTAAATTCTATATATGCACACTGACTTTTTTAGAAAAAATATTCTGAAAAATTAAAACATATGGAAAAGTAAATTGTAAATAGATGTTTAATTCTGCCCATTAGGTCGTTTGAATCTATGTAGCTATAGTTTTTTATAGAGTCTGTTACACATGATTATTGAATAAATATTGAATTAACAGAATGTTATGTTCTGAAAAGTACAACGATTCAAAACGATGAATTACTATAATTTAATAACTAAATTTCTGTATATTACATCCTGTTTTTCATTTTTTCTTATACTATTTTTTATTTTTCAATCTCATGTGACTTTAGTATTACACGAAATTAGCTTTCTAGTTGTTCAGTTATTCAGCAATCAACTCTGTAAATTAAAAAAAATACAATATATATATATATATATATATATATATATATATATATATATATTTTGATTTAAAAGTGTAATTGTAAATTATTAAATATTTAACGAAGTATGTTATATGTCTAAATATGCTTTTTCGATTAAATTACCTTCCGCTAAAAATTTACCCCATTAGAATTTAAATGACAAAATTTATCGTATTTATGAATCGGGAAATTCCCGTACAGAAGTAAAGCTTAATTTCACGATTTGCCCTCCATTCATTCCTCTGATTTCGTCGAAGTAGACTGACCACGAGCCTAATACGGAAACGATCAAAGTATACAGGCAAAACCATCGAGAGCCCCGTATCAAACTTTCACGAGGCGCCATCGATCACGCGCTTCCGCACTTCCTATAAGAGGAATCCGCACTAATTGGCGGTCGCATGTATATATATATATATATATATATATATATATATATATATATATCGAACAACAGAGTCGCTATTTATAATAGCGGCCGCACAGACCGACCCCACTTGCGCGTCCCACTGTTCGCGAGAGAGCGAGAGATAGAAAGAGAGAGATAGAGAGAGAGAGAGAGAGAGAGATAGTGCATCAGGGGAAGGGGTCAATGGAGTGCGTGTTTATTGCCTCCTGGGAGTGAACGGGAATGGGAGGATGAGGGAGGCAGGGGGGTGCGGATTCCCTCGACGAGCAAAGAGAGATTCGCCGCCGCCGCCGCCACACACCGCATTCTCGACCCCGTTTTTCCAAATCCGATTAGTGCCGGCGTGAGGGCGAAAAGGGAGCGGTCGAGAGGTGGAGGGGAGTCGGAAGAGGAGAAGGGTGGGCGAGGTGGGCGCGCAGGTTCTCTAAATGCAAATAGAAACGTTAAATCTGCGGCGCGGCCCGAACCCCCTCCCACGGCACCTTCCGCCCTTACCGTTAGCTACTGCTGGATTTTTGTGTTTACGTAATCTTTATTTTTATACTCTTTCCCCTCAAGACTTGTATACCATATGTATATACATGTATTTTTTGAGAAAAAAAAAATCGTTTTTACGTGTACTCGAGAATAGCGATTAAATCCAGTCATTTCTTTGGTTGTATTTTTTGCTTTCGTCAGTATTATTATTCTGAGCACATTATTAGAATTTTAACGAATTGAGATTTTTTTTCTGTATTTGTCAACGTTTAGATGCAAAAATTAGTTCTAGTATAACGGAAGAGCTCTCAGGTTAATTGATACCTAACAATTTAATTATAATACCGATAATTACAAGCGCGATTATTTTTGCGAAGATCTTCATTTTTATCAATTACTTTTAAAGAACTATACTATTTTTAACTCACATATTCAGTAGTTTTAATTCAATAGTTAAACAAGCAGTTACTTTTGATCAAACAAACTTTAGATTTCGTATAATATATATTCACTGCTCGCTATACTTAAAGGCCTCACGCCACTATCATCATTATCTAATGCTATATCAGAAGCTTATCAGTCGGATACAGGATCTATGCATCAAAGTCTGAATTATCGAGTAACAGAAATACTGTCTCTCTGTTTATATCCTCTCCATCTGCTCCATAAATTATAAGATACTTAAATACAGTATCGATTTCGATACAACACAGGGAGGATGCAAAATTGAAGCTTATTTAATTTCAAAGCACAAAAATTTACCAAAATATATACCATCGTCCTGTACAATACCACAATTCTGTAATTTGGAAAAAAAATTCAATTTAACTCAGTCGTATATCTAAATGATTGTTTTTTACGGGCTATTAAATCAATATTATTTACAGAAGAAGTATAAAAATAGTTCTTTTTTTCTCACTTATGATATATTGTCCAATGTACTTTATGACGCCATAAAAACCAAACTCCCGTACAATATTAAAAAGAAGTTTATGTATATATATATATATATATATATATATATATATATATATATATATGAGCTTTCAAAAAATAACATTCTTTTAAATTTTGATTTTTTTACGAGCCCGACGACGAGATTCTTTCAACTTTTCCAATTGGATTTGCATAAGATATTTTTTCCGACCGGATCCTCCGAAAAAGGAGGCGGGATCGTTTGAAAGAAGCCGGGACCAAGTACTCATACGACATCGAGGACTCGAGTAGAACGTAATCGAGCAGGTAGCGTAGAATTTGCGAAACAGAGTCTTGAGAAACAGAGGCTGGTCAGTCATAAAAATCTTGCGAGGCGAGGCCGCGATTGCCTATGTCCGATGGAATATCATCACTAATCGGAGCTGGAACAATTTCAAATCTCCTAGATACATATAGAATGTGAGTATGCTGATAATTCAGTCTTTGAAATTTACGAATAAATTTACGAATGATCAACTGTACACCAGTAGAACCTTATAAGTGATTTTATATAATATCACGATTTTGAAAGAGAAGGTCACGTTTAAAATTATTTGAATACGTACTTCCATGAAGAATGTTGGCTCATCTTTGTTTCTTTGCTAATGGAAAACTTCGCAAAATAATTTCTACTCTTATCGTTACTTGCAACCCTCTGTGCATATGCTCCAACGTACATGCTTTATATGTCTTACAGCTGCCTAATCTCTTATCTAGTGAATATATTTATTAATTACAAATTTATTTTTAAAGCATTTTCAGTTTAGAGGCATTGTATAGAACTATTTAAGAAACCGTTGATTGCTGACTAATGTACGCTGTATTCGCAAAACTTATTTACTTTCTTAAACATTTAATTTTCCAAAAAAATAGATTTTCGATTATTGATAAATCCTTTTCAGCGTAGTTACGTACTGGCACATGTGGAGTATTTAATAATTTCTTTAATAACTCACGCTTTTAATAAACACATAATTTTTTTCAATGACATTTTTCAATAGTATCCTTTAACAATTACTAAATTCATAATAAGTCGTTATTTCAAAATTGTAAGTGTGTAAAAGTTGTATACTCAGAACATGCCTCTATTCTATAATCATTTCTTATCATATTTATCATACCTGTGTTCTCAACTGAACTGAAACTTTTTATTTGAAGGAAAATTCGAATTTCTTTAGCAGATTATAGTTCACTTGTTACAAACTTGAATCGTCAATAATTACATACCTTTCAAGGCTATAGGAATAATAAATTGAATTATAGAATATTCAATTCGTTGTATGAACGACATACACGATAATATGAAAGAACAAGAAACAAACTGATAAAGAAAGTGACAGAGAACGAGAGAGAGAGAGAGATAGAGGAGCAAAAATGTGTACCAATTCGAATATCAATTTTATGCATCGATGCAACGAAGGTATCTGTTGCATCATATATGACTGTCCTCGTTTAATGTATATATTAATTAGTATTCGTAGCGCATATGTATACGCCAATCGCAGAACAATAGGGAAAAAGGCAGAGAATCAGAAAAACAGAGATAGATAGGTAGATTAAGAGAGAATTAAAAAAAGAAAAATTTAATTTATTAAAGCCTAAGGACTTTAATTGCCTAAGAGAGAGAGAGAGAGAGAGAGAGAGAGACTATTTGTAGAAATTCTTGCTGAATATATCGTTGCACGAAAGAACAGAACCTTTTTAAATTCATTCCGGAAGATTATTTTGTAGTTCGAAATTCGAGCAGCATGTGTGTATCATATAAACATTACAATTTTTTAGGGTAAAAACTTTTTTGAGCAAATTTTATTTTAACATGTAAATAAATAGGTTGTGCGTGTTTAAATTATGCTCAGCAAAATAATCTGTAATCTGAATCTAATTTTGAAATACAATGCCAACGTTGAAACTGCTGCCATTTTGTTTCTTCAATCGACCCTCGCCGTTAATATATTATGCTATTATTATCGAAATGTTTAAAAGTCAGGAAAAGTCCCGGCTTACCCAGAGAACTTTGAAAAAAAATTCCGCCCGCCCCGATATTCTAAACTGTGGACAATCGAAAGCCGAAGGGCAGGAATAGCACCGAAAAACACGGGCGAATGTTTCGCTGACAGCTGACGTCTCTGTAACTTCCGTGAAATTGTTGTTTTACTCCGCCGAACGGGACGGCGCGTTGCAACGAGCGCCACGGAATAATCAGGTGTAAAAGGATCGCGAACTTAATTAAGCCAATACCGATCGGATTGCGCGGCTCTGATTCTCACAGTTGGAGGGGGCGAAAGTTCGTAATGGAGCGTGTTGTATGAAGTGCAAAAGATTTATTCGTAGTATTATGCGCGGTTTGCGACGGGAGATGATTGCGCGATTATCAAAATTAACCAGATGATACAATTCAGGATAGTTTCTTTTCACTTTCGATATATAAAATTTCAATAAAACTTACTTCCGCATTTCAAGCGGAAAATTCGAAAATTGGCATTGTCAAACTCGTGTATTTGCAGATTAAGCGCGCGACTTGTACGACGATTAAATATGCAACGACGGGTCCAAGGTTATATTGAGCCGTGGACAAGGAACGGTGGCGGGGGGTAGAATGCAGGCAATCAAGGAAATCGGTAGTCATTGACGTCGCTCGTTCGAAATCCGCCAAATGTCGAAATTTTAGGTCGGCTTACCGGACCTATACTTGAAATCCGTCAATTCGGCGAGATCTCTCTTTTAATAATTCAGTGATTTGCGACAAATGGCACCACGAATCAAAATCGGAGCCCCGTTGGCTTTAATGACAAATACAATGATTGGCGTTTCTTGTTACGCGAGTTTGAACGAAGTAGCCTTAATAATGAGATACGGCAATGGATTTACAGAGACTAAACTTTATTACTATATGTGCATTTTGGTGTTGAGGAAAGATCACGAGGTTAGGAGAGCTGTCTCTCTGTCTCTCTCTCTCTCTCTCTCTCTCTCTCTCTGTCTCTCTCTCTCTCCCTCTCTTTCTCTCCCTCTCTCTCTCTCATTCTTTCTCTTTCCTTTGCATATCCCAGCTAATATACATGTGATTTAATGTATGAGATAATACCTACAAGGATGAGAAAGAAAGAGGCAGAGAGAGCTCTGAATCTGAAAACGGAAAATTGCTGGACGATTTAATGTATCGCATCCGAGCGCATGCATATATATATATATATATATATATATATATATATATATATAATATTTATAATATAGCTATAATTATCGAAAATGTCAATACCTTGATATATATATATATATATATATATATATATATATATATATATATGTATATATGAAGATCAGATATTAAAATCTGTTTTCGATAAATATTCCATATTTAACATGAGCAGGAATAGTAATTATCTGCAATTCCATCAGTATTAAAATAGATACTCGACGTTATTGGATTTATATTTCCGCAAGTTACATCAAAGATTCTTCGTTATTTAATATTCTGTCGATTTGATGAGAAATTTGTTAAATAAATGATTTATCCTATAAAATGAGGAATCCTGGAGTACTAAAGAAAGAGAGAGAGAGAGAGGGAGTGATAAAGAGAGCGCGCAAAAAAGAATACCTTTAATTATCTATTTCTCTAATTTCATTATTCATCTCGAACATTCTCAAATATCCAGTTATATAATATGTAATGAAAGTTAGAAACAAAATTAAAAATGTTTCAATAGCCTTAGATATTTTATATTATAATAATTTTATCATGTTATTAAAATAAATATTTAATTTATTTGAGCAATCGTGTTTAAATGTCTGAAATTTCTTTATAAAAATCTTTTGACGAGCTTTACCGTGTTTTTATTTCATTAAACATTCAATACCAACAACAACGAACAGATTTGTGCATGAAAAGAAACTAGTTGGGAGTGATTTTCTTCTTAATATAGAATGAGCAAAGTTGTTACGAAAGTCAGATAAATAGTAAATGGACGAGAGAAAAAAAACTTTGCTCCGTACGTAAATTACAATGTTTCCTTAAAATATCGTTTCATTTAGTACAAGAGGCGCGTGTGTAAGCAAATTCGGAACTTTAACGCTACTCGAGACTATGGAGTCTCAAGACAACGAAGGTTCTATATATATACATACACACACTATATATACATACATACACACACACACACACACACGCGCGCACACCACACACACACACACACACACACACACACACACATATATATATATATGCACTGCCTGATACATAATCGGCTATAGAATAGATCGCATCGCTTTGTACAGACACTTTAGACGAACGAGAGTCGCGCACAAAGGGGAGCCCCTTGAAGTTTAGGGCCTCGCTATTCAAATAAGCACTTAGAAAATTCGAATATTTTTTCTATTTCTTCAGGCAATTATGTAACGACTCATTGGCAATTTCGTTTATCATACAAGTCTCAAAAATAGTGGGAAAAAAGCGAAACAATAGGCACAACAAATTTTCCATTTGCAGAATCGATCGATTTTGTTGGAACGTCGCGCGGAAGAAGAATAAGTCCGTTAAAAAAAAAAAAAAAACAAAAAAAAGACCAAAAAAGCCGCTCGTTTCGTAAATGTTCCACGAAAAGATCCGAGGATCTTGTAGCTTCGCGCTCACTCCCATTCCAATGAGCCGGCGGCATTATTTGCGCGGCCAAATATTAACCCGAGCTCCCGTGCGTCTAGCGTGCCGCGCGCGCAGGTACAGCGTAAATTCCGAGGTGCTCAATTTAAGTTGATAAATAGCTCGAATTTCGTGCGCGGAGGCTAATAATGAACGGGGGATGGGAAGAGAGAGGGGGCAGTAGGGGGCGAAAGAGCCGTATCGAAATTATAAACTCGAAAAGCAGGCGGGCCTGCGTGCGCTCGCTGGCGGCCGAGGAAAATTAACCGAAGAAGGATATATAGGGGCCGCCCGGGAAAATGAAGTAACTCGAGATTGCGGGCAAAGAAATTGGAAAGTTTCCTCTCTCTCTCTCTCTCTCTCTCTCTCTCTCTATATATATATATATATATATATATATATATATATATATATATATAGACTAATTCCATGGAAGGTGCGTGGAGGAAGTCGATGTTGTAATTGTTGCTGGCCGATTACTCGGAGTGACGGACTCAGCGAAGAAGAGAGCGCAGACTTTATTGGCTTAAATTAGCCAGAATTTCATAGTTTACGTAGAACTGCGAAGACAAATGTACTGAGTACAAAAATTTTTTTGTAAGAACTACTAGTTTTGTATTCCAAACTAAGCGATAGTATGATATACTAAAGCACCGAGTCATTTTAATTAAAAAAATTAGGCAAAAGTCTTAGAATTTACGTTCAATTCATTCCAGTGAAGAAAGAAAAAAAGATTGAAGAGATCTTTTGTTTTTGCAATTAATGACGTTCGATCATATACTGTACATAAATTGTGAAGAAAATAATTACTAAAAAAAATTGTCATTTATCCGTATGGCAAAGGGGAACGTTATTTTATACGTTTCAAATAATAACGAGCAATATTTTGAATTCGCTAATTTTCACGAAACTCTGTGATTGCGTATTAATGGACACTTGTGTTTTGCATTTATGGATGGAATTTTTGATACCAAATTAAAAACGCATATTAACGGAACTGCAGGTAATAGATGATTCAAGTACAGCCTCTAACATTCGAGTTTTAATATACGACGTCGATTAAATATCCCTAAAAAGAAATGGGAACAGATTCCCATCTAATATTCTCCGACTTTTCGATCGATTATGGGAATTATCGCGAAACTCCGCGACTTCCTTTCAATCATCAATTAGTTAACCTGATTTCCCATCCCGGCTCCGTTTCCACCTCTTCCTCCTCCTCCTCCTCCTCCGCCTCCTCCCTTCCCTGCCCCCCCCCCCTAACCCCAAGCCCAAGTAAACGCGGAGGACGCAGCGCGAGCTTCACGGAGCTTGCGCCGGGTATCCGCGCGTTATAATGTCGAGCTCGCGGCGTGGCTGCAAGCTCCTCGCGCGGTGGGTATACGCCGCCGCGGCTGCATCCCCGTACAAAGGAGAATTTCGACTTCGTCGGTAATAAGCGCCCTTGAGTATAGACGCAGGGAGTTTAAAGGTGGAGGGGACGGGGCGGAAGGAGGGGCGCCGAGACGGTCGGGATCGTGGGTCTGACGAGAGACGTGCGCGCGCGCGCGCGCAGGTAGGTTGGATTCGCTTGGGGTCTCGGAGACTGGGGCGGGTGAACGTAAATCGTAAGACAGAGGAGAATGAAATAAAGTGCACGATCTAGTTCAGTCCGAGGTTTTAAAAATTATTGAGCAGACTTGATTTTTTTTAATATAAGTCGTTATAATTAAACAGGATTGAATACGACGTGTGCGAAATTTCCTATTAATCGGCATTTTCGCAGTTTACAAGGCGAAATTTTCTCGATGCCACGATTCTTCACCAGCGTGCGCATAATATATGTATAGTTCTTTAATCCGTCTAATTTTTTTATAACACGCTCCTTGTTTTCAACTCCGTTTTAAAAATGAAAATATATGGGGACACATATTGTTTTGTTTGTTTTCTTACATGACTACCGTATATGTAGAAGTGAAATGGGCTTTTCATGTGTTTTTTAGAATCCGCCTAATTCTTATTTAACTTTTATTGTGTACAGACGCAAATGTATGCATGTACGTATACGTTAATTCACACGCATTTCAAAGCATCGAACCATACCGAGTCGAACGCGATCCGTCAATTCCTAAAATGACTAGACAAAACTGAACGAGAAATTGGGACAAAGCACGTTTTTTCCAAAATTTTTCGATCCTTATTCAAATCCAGGGATTAATTCTAATTCTGCTTTGAACTGTAGAAGTTTCAAAAGTCCAATCGGCTCGATTTCTTTAACTTACGATTGAAGGGAAAAGCCCTTAATCCTTTCCTTCGACTCGGTTGAAACCGAATAAGATTCATTACGTTGCATCTCAGTAGGAAATGGATTGAGCCATTTTATAATTTAAGTAGAACTAGATGGGAAATAATGTTTTAACCTTCACAATTTATAAGTGCAAAAAATTATCTTTCTGCAAAAATAATAGAACGTTATTGATATTTATTTTATTTGACTTATGGTGTATTATGGACAGCATAAGACTATTTATAAAAAAAATCATAATATTTAAAGCAAATCTAGTACTACTTCGACATGATAAAATATATCACTGGCTTAATATCTATATCTATATATATATATATTTAACCAGAATTCTACAACTCAGAAATCCTTGCTATATTTTCTAAAAAAAAAAATGATCTTCTAAACATAAATCCAGTATGAAAATATTATGATTTTTCGGGGCAATGCTTTATGTAGTGATTCGAATAATGAATACAAATTTATTCAACGATAAAGAAGCGGTGAAATTTCTACAAATCAATTTCGATCCAAATAATTTATTTTAATCATCAATATGTAAATTTTAATTCTTAACGCGAATAATTTGAATAATTTTCTGATGACTCGTTTAATTTTCTAAAATTCAGCTCATCGCTGCTTCGTTAAGCGAAATAATTTTTCATCTATTATTCATGACTATCATAGAATAGTTGCCTAACTAATTGGCAATTTTAAATAATTTAGTAATCCGCATCGCATTATAAAATCATCGTATACGTGCATAAAATATATGGATATGTATATTGATTTATTTATATTTATTTTTTGTTTTTAACTAAAACTTATTATTTTATATAAGATTTGACATTTTTAAATTTCATGATAATATCAAATTCCATGTAAAATAATAATTTTTGATGAATACACAGACACACATTAAACAATGTAATACTGGTATTTTAAATTCTTGTTTTCAAATATCTTGTTTGGAGTAAAAATGCATATATGTAAAAAGACATGTATTCAAAATTTTCCGAGATAAATGGGAATAAATCCATAATTTTTAACGATGATATTCTTCTCGTAGATACATTATTATATCATATCTACATAAATTATTTTATGCAGTTATAATTGAATGCAGAAACTACAGATATATCAGAATTACACTTATTAGGTAGCCGAATGAAGAGAACCCATACTTTAGCTGTATATTTTATAATGAAAAAATTAAATCTTCTAGCGCGAGGGAAATGGTTTAAGACTACAGTTACAGAAACAGTTAAGAAAAAATGAACACCAAAATCGGATAAACATTCCGAGGAGTATTGATCGTTCTTTGCCCATTTCGTCCCACTCATGGCCAGTGTCTACTCGCGTGTTTACGAGCTCTGTTAACTGAAAACTTCAAATGACAGGGCAATTTAGAAGCGAGCATTACAGAAAACTTCTTGATCGGCTGTAAGCTTAAGGTCATGTGACGAGGCTCACCTTTAATTGAGAAAAAGTCACCTGTTACAGGGACAATCAATTCGTCCAGAAATGTGTATTGGCCAAGGAGAAATTTGGCATACGATCTCAATGAGAATCCTCCCTATTCTTCTGATTTTCTACTTTGGAATCTCCTCGTTCAGCTTCAGTAAAGTAAAATAATTTAGACATGAAAATATAACTCGTCGTTCATTAACACATTGTACTTTTTCTACTGTTAGTTCCTAATCTTTCCCTCGCATAGGCATATGGCAATTATATAAATCAATTAGGGAACAATCGGCGAGCGAAGACTTGGCGCCCGCGAGCTTTTCGAAAGAGGTATCGAAAACCTTGGAGCGGGATGAAAGAGAAGCAGTGAGAAGGGAGAGAAAGCAAGGGAGAGAGAGAGGAGAGAGAGAAAGAGAGCGAATGAGAGATAGAGAAACAGACAGAAAGATCAGAACGTATATACACGCGCGCCCGGGGATTCCACGCGGGCAATCCGGCGGAGCCCTCTGGGCAAAGGTAACCTCCTCCCCATAATGAAGGCTCGCTGCACAATGGATTATGGTACGAGGGCGCGCGCTCAACGGCAAGAGACGAGAGATAGAACGAGACGCTCCCACTCACACCCTAGCGCGCGCGTGAGCGCTTACTGCCTCACGGCGCGCGATTATACACGCGTACGTGCCTAGTTGGCGAGTGGCGCATCTTCTTTCTGGCCCTCTGTCTTTACCCCCCCCCCGGCCCCCCGACCAACCTGCGCGCAACCTATATACAAGTATACATGTATATATATATAATTCGCTAGTGCACGCACGTTGGCTCTGTATATGCGTCTCCTCGACTGCGCTTCTCGTACCGAAACTTTGCCTGTTCGAGAAAAGGGGGGTTCAGGGTAGAGACTAAGCGTTCACCCGCGCGGAATGGAGTCCTTCATTATCTCGTCCTTATTAATTAGTGCCAGATGATCAGATAAACTTTATATATGTGTGTATATATATATATATATATATATATATATATATATATATATATAAAGCCAGAAACTTATTTAAAGTTAAATCGAAGATGGGAGCTTTCAAAGCTTTGAAAAAAAAATTTTATTATTAAATTACAAACGTAAAGAGCGTTGTTGAGCAATAATTTATTTTATATTGAATTGCAGTTAGCACCTAATGATAATTCTGCCCGTTAGTTTCTCTCTTTACCACCACACTAGATTTATCCAAGTAATATGTGTATATTACTTCAGCAAAATATTGTTAATAGTATTTCCTGCAACACTGTGGCTTTATACAGTTTATCCACCTCTGCCGCTGACCTATCTAGTTTTTCCAAATTACGAAAAATATTTCTCTCTGCCGAAGAAAAGCGCGGAGAACGAAGAACAAAGCGAAATGTATTTTAAAAAGTTTTCCGTTAGTATCAATTTCGTTTTCCTTTTTCATGTTCGTTCGTTATATTAAAATGGAATCACATACCTAATAATATTTTATGGACTTTAATTATTTCTTTTTATCAGTTCTATGCTTTTTGGAAATTACAAAGACAATCCGTATCGAATGAACTTTCCCATATTTTCATTCTATAAAAAAATTCTAGAAATGAAACTACCATTTTATAAAACTCACGTAATTCAAATGTGAAGAGTCTTAGTGAGATATTATTTCAAATTAAAACATTGGACGATGTAAGGTATTATTTTTTTCCAAAAGCAGTATGAATTAAATTCTTTCTTGATCCATAGATAAAAAAAGATGCTCTTTAAGTTTTTAACTAATTCATTTTAAAATAAACTTTAAATGCTCTACAATAATACAACTTATAAGCTGAAACAAAAATGATATATTTCGTTGTTAATTATGAAAAATTGCGAATAATTCAATTTCAATGAGACGTATTATTTTTAGACGTTATTTTTGATTGCCGTATTTAATGAAGATATTTATATATTTTAAAAAATACAGGCTTTAGTATAGGTAAATTCAGAACTTTTTACATTAAAATTAAATGAGCGAAAAAAGATTAGATGGGATTCGAAAAACCATTATATAGAGAAATAATTGATCATCGTCAAAAATTTACGAAAAGGCAATTTATGTTGCGCAAAACTATTCAACTGTGCACATCGAAAAAGCCCCGGGAAAAAAATTGGAAATTAACGTTCCGTTATAATTTCTTCTTCTTTTTTTTCCTTTTAAATTTTTCTCGAGGTCACTTTTTTCCACATCCCACTCCCCGATATCTCTCGTTTCAACGGAATATCGAAGCTGGCGCGCCGAGCTGTGCAAAAAAAGGGGTCATCGGTTCTCTCGAAATTAAGCGCGCAGCGGCGTCGGTATGCGGCGCGGGAGTCGGAGGGGGTGGCGCACGAAAAATTCAGAGTTGCGAGGGCAATAACAAAAAAAAAAAAAAAAAAACGGAAAAGAATCATAGAGTCATGGGAGTTTCGGCGAGGAAGTGAGGGGGGGGGGGATCGAGGGCCAAAAGGCACAGTTTCACTTAGAATCGATATATATATATATAGTACTACCGGTGTTGCCGACGGGAGAGGGACGTGCTGGAGAAACGGCAAAGCATAGATAGGCCACGAGAGAAAATCGTCGGCTGGAAGGTATAGAGAGGGCGGGAGGAAAAAAAGGTAGAGCCCCGAGCGGACGGGAAAAATTGTTTCCGCGCCGCCGCGGTAATCCGCTAATAGCGCCCTCTCGTTCGCCCGGTAATCCTTAATCCTCCGATACACGCTCGGCTTGTATCTGCCGTCCCATTCTATATATATATATATATATATATATATATATATATATATATACTCTACCCTTCTCCGCCTGTCCTGCCGGCCTGTCCATTGGAGCCGAGCCGACGAAAGCAGCGTCGATCCCAGTCCGACCCACCCTTCATTCTCCCTTCGACCCCTCGCCCCCCCCCCGCCCCGACTCGCCCGTGTCCCTTATTCGTCTTTTCGCGTCGCTCTCTCTATTAATGCCGAGCTTTCGTTTCGAATTGACTGCCCAGCCGACGGACCAGCGGGAGATTGCTCGCCGGTGCGCGTGTGTTTGTGCGAATGTGTCGTTGAGCCCTCGGCAAAATCAAATTTTTATATACTTAGCTTATTTAATTCATTAGATGTATCACGATAAGTCTAGTTATTTTAATTTGAAGCTTAATTTGAATGTAGAAATGTGTGATATGAAAACATGAGAATTTAAGATGACAGTTTAATTTCCAGCAAAAAGGACATTTATTAATTCATATCATGTTATATATTTCTATAAATATAAAAAGACGATTTTGTTGTTCGGAGATGTTTAAATATAAAAGATGTCAATAATCGCTTACAAAGAATGTAAATTAGATGTACGATACTCAATATTATTACTATGTTTGGAGACTAAACTTCGAATTGCCTTTATGCCAATAACAAACTTTTGTAAATATTTATTCTTGACCTTTCTTGATACATAAAAAAAAGAATACATAGTACTAAGAGATTCTTTATATTTACAATATGATTTTTCTGTGTTGATGTAATTCTAGTAATGAATTAGTACAATAATGCAACATTATATATGAAAAATTACATTTACATGTCAGATGACCTCATCTATTCTTATTATTAAAAGTTATTCATATTTATTCTAATTTAGGAAAATTACCCTTATGAACAAGTGATTTATCATATATTTTATCAGATAGAAATTATTTCTGTACAGTGTTAAAGTTAAACAGAATGTGATTAAGTATACAGTTCAAAATAAACAATATTGTTGTGTAATGTTGTATTTACAAAAGAAAAGATATTCTTTAAAAATTGAATAGAAAAATCCTTCAGAATAATTTTAATAATTTAATAATTTATATCTCTAGAATAATTTTATGCTTTTTTAACTTCAACTTGACAAGTTGTCCGACTTGTCGTTGTCCACGATCTATTTATATGTTCAATTCTTTTTAAAAAAAACGTCGTTTCATAGAAATATTTTTTATTACATACTTTAATAATTTCTCAAATTTTTTTTTAAGATGAAATTGAATTTATAATCTAATTTACTATCGTTGTAACGAAGTATTAATACGTATTATATTTAAGCATCGCCGAACGATACAATGGTTTTTTTAGATTTGTAGAAGTAGCACATAACATTATTAATATAAAATGATATTAATTTATAAATTTTTTTTTGTAGAATTAGCTTTACTAAGAATAAATAGAATGCACGAAATGATATAAAACAGATATGTAATCATTGACGTAAATGTATTAATTGTAAATGTGTTTTAAACAGATGGCTTTTACATTAGCTCATATTTATAGAACATTAAATTTACATTGGTCTTACATGTTCCCATGCTGGCCCATTAGAACTTTTTTTGATTCAATATAATTTTTTTAAATGTACTTGAATTGAAATAAAACTTCCTCAGAATCTTTCAATGATAAAATATGCAGCTAAGATAGTCAATTTAATTATTCTCGTATCCAAATAATATTTCGTAATTAAAGTTTACTCAACATGGGAAGACGCAATTTTCATCAAGAAGTTAAGCAACACACAATTATTTAATATGCCAGTTGAAACAATTGGTCTATTATTCAATAATTAATAGAATTTATTGCTAATAAGCAGAAATAATTAATTAATAAATAAACATTTTTGTACATATACCAATTTATTGATTTTAATTGAGAAACTTTGGTATACATATTTCGTCAGGTACCTTTTTTGAGAATTTCTTACATTTATGAAACCTTATATGTATTCAAAAAATAGTGTTTCTTGAATAACACGATACAAATGATTAGGGGAAAATTGATCATTTGTTAATGATTAATTAACAAATAAATTATTCTCTTGAACCCGTGAATTATACTTTTAAAAGATTAATTTTTTTAGGTTATACATTCTCGACTAATAAGTTTTACATTCTCGACTAAATTCCTAAAAACGGAAGCTTTTTAACTATCATAAACTTATTTTTAAAAAAAATATCAACTAACTAACTGAAACTATTATCGACCGCATTACTAATGTTACATGTATCCTAATTCAATTGGCAGCTTCTGAGGCAAGCTATTCGCAATTAGATAATCGAGCATGGGCTTCGGTAATTAGTATAGGAAGCGCTCGTCGTTTCATCTCGAGGTTACCAATCCACTGGCGAGTAAGGAAATGCGGTTGGTGGCCTCAGCTTTAGACTGAGATATAGTGCATTTAAGATGCTTATATATATATATATATATATATATATATATATATATATATATATACAGCCTTCCAGGTCTGTCATACTTCCATTAGATAATAGATACCACTACCGTACAAAATTATTTGTCTCCAATAATAATTTGTAAAAAATAAACGACGTACGGGACTTTCGTTATTCCATAGTAAAAGTCACCATTGACCTGACTTCGCAATATCTAGAAAGTAAGAATCCTGACGAACAGAGGGGCGCTTATCGCGATCAACGACGTATCGCGCATGCGCGGCAACAGTACAACTACGCGATTCCGTACCGCGTAAGGCGAAGTAAAATAATCATAACGGCGGAATTGAAAGAAATCCACGAGGCAGCTGGGGGACGAGCCCTCGATCGGATTAGCGGACTCGGCGGGTTTGCCGTCGATAACGCCGCCAGGGAGCCAGCGGGCAGCGCGTCCCCGGAGTATCGGAAGTTTCGGATATACTGCCTTGAAACTCCGTCTTTTGCGACACCGCACTAGTTCATGATCACGGTTCAAGATATAAAGAAGTCTCGAAATACTTACAGACATTGGATTTTTATAGCGGATCCCGAAATGTAGCTCATGTTTTTTCCTGTCTGTATGAAAGCTACTATTACCGATACAAATCTTACCATTGATAACTGGACTCACTGCGACGTCTATATCATCGGGACTTCGATCGAGGCTAATTACGCACAATTTCAATCGCTGCGCGGGTGTAAATTATAAGAGTCGCCTACGCGACATAATTTGGCGAATCCCAAGGCGTAAAATAGAATTTAAGTCTAGTACGTTAAGTTAAGTTAATTTTTCATCTAGTCTAATTTATCGACGGGAATCAAATATCTCACCAATTCACCAATGAACTTGCACACAAGCATTTTCAACGTTCTATATAGCTTACAATGTCAAAATAAATGAAAGACATGCCAGTGCCTGCTAGCATTACTGTATCTAATTTATCGAAGGACTATTAGACGATTTGACTGAGAGCTGTTTATGTAGATTTGCTTGGTGCGTTCGGTTGGAGGGGGGCATGAAAATCAGAGGATGCGCAATCAAGGCGGTTTAAAAGTGAAATTTTCCAAAACCGTCTTCTGCCACCATACATCAAACAAATGATTCTGATGAATGATCATAATTTCAAAAAAATTATGATCATTCATTTACGTAGTTTAACGCACGTAAAATAATTTATTCTGAATTGCTTATTTTAAGATCCTATGTGTGGTCAACCTAATCTGCCTCAGATATTTGCATTTTCCAAACCACCAGATATGGTTAGCGTACATACACGAATCAAATTATGACATTATATTGTGTAGAATTAATATAGGAGTAAGTCGATGGTATGTACATGTATGACACACGTGCTGTTGAACGAAAGGATCAAAATGTGTACAGAATCATAAATTTTGTCATAATATTTTACATTTTCGTTTTAGGCCAGAGATATTGATTTTGGATAAACGCTGGCCCAAATACGTTAATACGAAGTGGGAATTTATTCAGGAAAACCACAGCGTTTTTTAATTTAAAATCGCGGACTTTCATCGACAAGTTTCCAGTTTTTTTTTCATCTTCCTCTCGTACATGTTAAGGATGGCAGAATGTTTTTTAATTACGCAAATTGTTTTCTTTTGATTTCTGCCGATTCATATTTTAATGAATTGTAAATTTTAAAATTCGAAATTTTGATGAATATGGCATGATGAATGCGAGCATATATAAATTACGTTACCAATGGCTCGAATTAATACTTATCCGTCCAGATGTTGTTCATAAATTCCTACAATACCGTAATTTTCTAAAGACTTTGTAAAAAATATCATCCCGCCTTTATCTAGAGCGCATCGAAAAATAATCCACCGCACATAGACGGAAGTATCGAAAAAATCCCCAAATTGTCTGGTTATTTTCTCAATAAAACTGCAATCTCCGTATATATCCACGAGATTTCCGAATCTCCATAATCTATTCAGAGCGCAAACAGGGCTTTAAAAAAAAAAAAAGAAAAAGAAGGAAAAGAAAAGGGAGAGTATTAAGCTCTAGTCGTATATACATAGAAGGGAAAGGGATCAAATAGAAAATTAACTCCGCTCTTTTCCAGATGTATAGAGGTGAATGGAAAAAAAAGCCCGGTGGCGCTCGGAAAGGGAGGGGGAAGAAAAATAACGAAACAAAGAGGGGGCAAACGCTCGCGCGAGAAGAAGAGCGTCCGAGCTAATCCCGGCAAGTAATTTTGACCGGAATTTCAATCTCGTTTATCTGAGGTAAAGCAACTTTAACGCACGGCGGGGATCCTTCCTCTCCCCCCGCCCCTTGCCACCTTCCACGAGAGCGAGAGGGAGAAAGTATACGGCGCCAGAGGACAGGGAGGCGCGCGCGTATCGAATTTTAATCAATCACCTGTGAGGGGGGGGGGAGACAGCCAATTCCGGGACGAGCCAATTAACATATTCATTTCGGTCGGGGCTTTTTCTGCCTGGCTTCGCGACGCGCTCGCACGCACATATACATATATATATATATATATATATATATATATATATATATATATATATATGTATAGAGGCACACAGGCAGGGGAAGCAACCAAGGACCGATATACTATATATATATATATATATATATACGGTGGATGCTCCTGCGCGCCGTAACCTTCGCCCGAGAACCGCACCTTGTCGTTGTTATCGTCGGCCTAACCGTTGCCCGGGCATTGTCGTCAATATTCGGCGAGCGACACGCAAGAGCTGCTCCAGATTATTTATTTGCTATATTTTGTACCTTTGTAAGTTCAAGGCGCGGATGAATTTGATTAGTAGCGTAGCATAGGATATATATATATATATATATATATATATATATATATATATATATCGCGAGGCTCTAGTTCGGCCGAGGGCCTCGAGGCTTATATTGTTTAATCGCGCGTGTATAAAAACCACGCGCGGAATGTCGAGCGGGGGAAAATTTCATAAGCGAACCGAATTGAATTTCGAAACGAGTATTGATTCGTTAATTTTTTTTTGTTTTTTTTTTTTTTTTAATTGTTATCATTGTCGATGATTGAAAACGTTACAGCGTGGTTGACAGCGAACACGCGTTGCCCAAAAAATGAACAAGACAAAATCCATTATGTACCCCTTTTTCAGGGCATCACAGTACAAATTGAAATTGTTCACGGGTCAATTCGACGGCTAGGAATTTAATTAAACGATCGCGAAATAATGAAATTAATATCGCGATCGTAAAAATGCGCGGGACCTTGCGGCTGTTTCCAAAACGCCGGCCCATCAGAAATCTCGGAGATCTTTCTCACGTTAGTTTTCGAGTGTCGAAATATCTCGCAACTCAGTTAATTTTTGTCCCTCGTTATGATACAATAGTCGATGTGGATATAGAACAATGAATAAAATATAGTATTTATTTACGATAAGTTTCGATGGGTGATTTCCTGTCGTCATCAGGATTGATATTTATTTAAAACAACATGACTTATTCGCTTTAAGATTGTAGAATTTATTAGAAATAATTAGACATTATTATACTCATATATAATATTACAATATATAGTAAGACTATTTACACTAATAGTTACATAATCAAATATCATAATTAAGACCAAGCAAAAGTAAAACTGATATAAAGATAAGAATTACAGAATTGCACAAATAATGAGTTCGATATTATATCAGAAATACTTTAATCCTATAAGTTTCACTTTTTCTTGACCTTAATTCTGATATTGACTGTGTAACCAATTACACTAGTCTTATTTTTTATTCTAATATGACGTATTAATATTATAATATGTCATTACTTATAATAAATTTGAAATTCATAAGAATGTGAATAATAGTCATATTTATTGGAATAAACACCCCATCTGGTGAAGAAACGAAATTATCTATCGAATCTTCGTAATTAAATTACTATTTTTTTATTTGTTGAACTACGTCCACATGAACGAAAAATATTATTGCATTATTTCGAAATATCTTGTCTAAATCTTTATATTTTGCTAAGCATTATAGCAACTTTAGATACATATTTCAAAAGATTATATTAAAAATTTAACGATGATTTTGAAAGTCATTCAAATATAATATTTCAATAAAAACTTGATTAATTAGACTGAACATGTGCATCGTAGAATCTATGAATCGTTATCTAAATATCATTAAGAGATGCTAAGTTAAATTTGTAGTTTATTTTTAATTTATAAGTTATAAATACAAATATATTTTATGAATTCAATTTTCATTAATTATAAAGAAACGTATTAAGAAAATTCACCATATCTCATCTGAGAAATATTATTCGTAAAACCACTTTTTCATTCTTCATTATATTTTCTTGTCACATAATTACTATGAAATTTGAATTGTTTTAACATTGACTGGTTTGAAGACAATTAACGATCCTAACTTCAATTTCTTAAAAAACAAATCATAACGTTTCATCCATATATTTTTCCAGTTAAGTTTCAAAGATTTGTAAATGACAACTGTGTCGTTATTGAGCTCATATTACTGCCCGGAGCTCGAATCCATTTCTTAGTGAGCATGCACAATAGCACGGAAAAACTGACATATCGATATGCGTTTGGACAACGGTAACGCACTAATGAAATAGAATAATAAAATTTAAAAATTACTCACGCATTTGGCCTAACGACCAAAGCTGCTCCATATTTTTCCCCGGGCAACCGCTCGATTCGCGAACAATGGCATTTCCCCGAAACGAGAAGCGCCCACGAAAGCTGCTCTCCGCCGAAAAGTCCATTAACCTCTCTAACGAAATTTCGAATTCCCACGTGTGTACGAATACAAGCACTCGTGCATAGGCACGGGCACACGGACAACTTGCCCGGCATCCTCGTGAATATTCGAGCGGGCAGCCAAGGCGCAGAGGCCCTGAGGTAAACGAGCCATGTGCCCCCCCCCCCTCAGGGGAATCACCTCGGCGCCAACGTCGTCGCGTCCTTAAAGAGCTCGTTTATCGCGACCGCCTGCCGCCCCCGCGCTGCTCACCCTCCCTCTTGTATTGTTATCGCAAGCTCTCACCAAGCGCCGCGGAGAGGCTGACGCGTCTTGTGCTTCCTATGTACGCTCGAAAGGATGCTTATTACAAAGCTCCTCTCTCTGTCTCTCTCTCTCTCTCCCTCTCTCTCCCTCTCTCTCTCTCTCTCAATCTCTCTCACTCTCTCTAGCCGTAATCCCGTCGCAATGAATCCCGAGTGTCAGAATTAGCGTAAGACGCGGAGAGATTGAGAGAAGGATTGGCGGGAAGGGGGACGGTGAGGGGGAGGGGGTCTGGCTATGTTTCTACGCCTGGCCCAAGAAGACGGAGAGCGCTCTCCTCTATCACATCGCGCGACTCGTAAATCTCTGCGATTGCCAAGCGGCTTTTCTCCCCCCACCCCCCTCTGACTCCCGTCCCCCATCCCCTCTCTTTCCGCCGACACAGTTTTCTTCTCTCGACCGCCCTCCTGTCCCCCCCCTCCGCCGCACGTAATCTTTCGATCCCTTTCGCGGCCCCGACGCTGCGCTGCGCCGCGCGTCGGCGTCGGCGTCGGCGTCGGCGGCGGCGCTGCCCGATTATTACTTTTCCTTCCAGCTCGCGCGCGCACATCCAGCCGCGGATTGGGCGGGCTTTCCGCGGGGCGCTCGCAGCTCCACAGCGCCATTGCTCGCGCGGGCGCGCGGATAGCTTCGGAATTTAAATCGGTACTGACGCGGCCGTGAAAGATTTTTATTGGCGCTCGCGGGGAAAATGGGCGCTTTTGGCGAGAGAAGAGCGTGGCTCTCCTACGTTGGAAATAAATCCGTGATTAATGCTTGAGCTTTTAAATCTCTCGCGATTTCTCCTTCTGCGCGTATATATATATATATATATATATTTTAAATTGCCTTATACGTTGAAGTATTCTGTAATTTCTTCTAAAAAAATTTGCGGAAAACTCTGAAAAACAAGTATATGAATGAAATATTAAAAAAGAATACAGTATTAAGAATAATAATACCTTTAATACAGTATGTTACACAAACAATAAGAACTTGACGCAATGAGTATTACTGCCAACATTTATCTATATTTAGAATGAAATTCCGAGAAGGTACAAAAAGTACATTTTAAAAACAAACTAAAATATTTAAAAAAAAACGACTCTATTCCATGTGTCTTTTAATTATCAATACTTGTCAAGTAATAAAAGTAATACAATTATCTTTTATTTTATTTCTCTTGAAGATGAATCCAAGTATACAACATTTTGTTGTGATGTTTTAATATATTTCTGAAAAGACAACTTGTTTTTATCTGCCAAAATATGAATTAACAAAAGAAGTTCTGTAAACTGAATACGTCACAGTAATTGCTACGGTTACCTTAAGGTAATAAATGAAGGAATGGAAAAAAAAATATTCATCAATCTACATAGTTATTACTTGTAAATAAAATGTTTTTGAATGTTTCGTACACGGCACTAAAGTACAGTTTCAATTCGAACAATTACATATGGTATATTTCGAACATTTCACCGTTTACCGACTAAAAAAGAAAAAAAAAACAGGGCCATTTCCGTAACTACTGACAAAAGCCAAAAAGTACAGTCCAATGAGTCGTTTTAGTTTACTGCACCCATTGCTTTATCGCCTCATCAAAACTATTTTATGGCCAGAAAAATTGGGATCGTTTAGAGACGCAGATAGATAAAGAAACGAGGAGGCAGGAAGGGAGGGCGGAATTGGGGGAGGGAGCAAAAAGTACGCTCGGTCGATGAAAACTATATTCGACTTTACGGTCGAGTATAAAGATAGAAACATGTTTCGGTCATATCCGCTTCGGCTTTTATTGCCCCTGGTTATTCTTTATTCTTTATCTCGTCGAAGGAGGAAAAAAAATAATACTCCGCCCCAGCGATGAGCCATTAAGTCATATACATACATACATAGATGCATACATACATGCCATATATATATATCGCGTTTGATTTGGACGACGATATATATAGCTTTATTTTATTTAATACGCTCGAGAGCGATAAATATTTAAAAGCTGGCGGCGAGTAGGAACGGTTAAATTATTATTATCATTATACGAGGCTCGATGGAGCAATTATATCACACGCGCTAATATTACGTATATGGTGATTCCGAAAAAAAAAGGAGCGGATTATAGTATACGCGATATGTGCGCCGGCAGGATTCGCTTTCTACGCCGGTGAGTGCGGTCAATTAACTCCGTATAATAGACGGTATTTCTCCTCGTCCCTTTCCTTTTTTTTCTTTCATCCCTTCTTTTATATCCATTGTTAGGAGAAAATTGATCTTTTTATCCAGAAGAGCGACATTAAATCCCTGAACTAAACTCGGCTTGTAGTTATTACTTTTTTCTTTTTCCATTTTTAAACTTTTATTATTTTTCTATACGATATGATCTATCGATTTTGTAAATTCATGGAATGAAACTTCAATTTATTTTGCGAAATTTATGTCTTAGGCCTCACATTCGAACTATATATTGAACCTTAAATAAGATAAACATTCTCAAAATTTCAACTAAGAAAAGAATAGCTCGACACGTTTTTAAGCAGCAGGATTTGACGATATATTGACATAAATATTTAGAGTTGGATTCTATAATAATCGTTATAATAATAGTTGCTGAAAATTCAAAAAAGAAAAGGTAAAACTAAATGATTCAAAATGTCCAGTTGTAATAACTAAATAAAAATGAAATCTGTCAGAATACACGGCCACCTCGGCCATTCTCCTACGTCTTCGCAATACTGACCTGGCTTGTTTCCAATTTCTGATCCCGGAATGAAAGAAAGAGCTCATAACACGCGCGTCGACGCTGCTCTGAGATGTGTAAGATGAGAAGAAGATACAGATAAAGAGAGAGAGAGAGAGAATGAGAGAGAAAAAAAGGGGGAGGCGGAAAATAAAATATTTAGCCTATTTGTTCGCACCCCCCTAGGGGCTCTATCTGTTACGGTACCGCGCTATAAGTCCCGTCCAGAGGCGCTACCGGACGCTCGACTTTCATTATTTGACTCCCCCTCTTTCACCCCCCCCCCAAGCTCGCCCGTGGTAGCTTCCTATAGCAGCGCCTACGATAGAAGATGGGAGTCCTCGAGTCGTCACGTAAAGGGGTGGCGCGCGATAACGTCGTCGTCCTCTTCCCCCACCCCCTCCCCCTCTGCCCGGCTGCCGCTGCATTCAAAGCGTGCTGGTGGCTGGTAGAAAAGGGGTTGAGGATGGGGAGGGCGCACGACGCGGAAGGAACGCGCGAGTGGCAGCGCGGATTCAGGCTGGGTAAACGTACGTGTCCCCCCTGCCCCCCCCCCATCCTCCTGTGCTCCGGGGAGTTTCATCTATACTTGCGGAGAGAGAACCCGCGGCGCGCTGCTTCCGTGCCCACTCCCTCCCCCTGCCCTACCTCAATCGCCCATCTTTTTGTATTTCCCTGCCTTTGTTTGCCTCCATCCATCGCCGACGACTCTTCTTTATTTCCGTGCCACTGTTTTTCCGCGCGCTCATCTTTCCCAGTCCCTCGCCCGCGCTCCGCCCCCCCCCCAAAGCTCTTCCGCTTCTTCGTCTTTTTATTCTCTCGTCCCCCTCGCCCTCACTCTCTCGCTCTCTATCTTCAGCCGGTCTTCTTCCACATGACTTTCCAGCCTCTCGTACCCCGCGTACCCGAGGCTGTCGCCTTCCGAGATTCTGCGCTACGGGGATTTCCCGGGGACTCTCGCTCTTTGAGCAGATCTGCGTGAAAATAGGAGATGAAGGATCCACTGATCGCGCGGCCAATGTCCCCCCTCCGTTCCCGCGTCGCGGATATCGAGTGCATCTTTTCTCCAAAGGCGACGGTCGAATAATGAAGAGGGTAAAGGCGACGACGCGACGCGTCTCCCCGTGGCGCTTCGTATACAAAGTGCTCCGCCGTCACCTACGTCAAGCCAAGGCACGTCCTTCGGTCATGACACGATCATGTACATTAGAATGGCGTATTTTATCAACGAAATTTTTATACTTTATTTACCATTATATGGTAAGCAAGAAAGAACGTCTGAGATTAAGTTTAGCACATTTACGCGAATATTATTTTTACGTTTTCCGAACTGCATAGTTACAAACGAATTGTCTAGAAATAGAAATTCTTGACTGATATCTAAAATTAAGAAAGGATAAAGCGGATTCCATAATGATATTTGTATCCACGGTCGATGACATGATAATACGACACAATTCATATAAAATATGCCAATATAAAGAGTTATGAAATGCATCAAACGCGCCTTCTGTTATTCACGTAGAATACGTAGTAAAGCTAAATATTTGAGGTGACAAGCCAGCCGATGGAAATATTATTCATTGGATCCATTATGCACTATCCTGACCCGATGAAATAAAATCCATACGTTTTTCAATTATAATAATCAATAATGACAAATAATGTTCCCCACTATCATAACGGATCCAGCCATTTTCAATGCTTTTAATTCCTAATAAAATAAGATCAGGAACTCGATGACAGCCCTCTATTGTACAGCAGAATTTATCCATTAGACACTTGCCATATTTTACATTCGCGATTAATTAAGCCGGGGGCAGCGCGGGGACAGGGAACATCATAGAAACCAAACGAGGGTAAACTGGACGATCGTTGAAATTCCCGTCATTGCGCGTGGTAACTGCTGGACACTCTCGTCGGAACCGGTCCCCCCACCTCGCGATCGATATACCCCCCCCCCTTCGTAGAGGGAGGTGGTCAAAGCCGCCTCTCTCTCTCTCTCTCTCTCTCTCTGTCTGTCTCTCTATCTCTCTCGCTCTCCCTCCGCGTTACAAACACGCCGGGTCTCCTGCCGAAGCGGCACACACCGGGGGTGGAGGAGGGGGCGAGCGTCGACCGCGCGTGTGCCTCTCGGCGCCAGCGATCCGCACCCATCCCTGCTCGGCTCCACGCAGTCACAACCGGTACCTTTCATTGACAGAGACGCATTACGGCCGTTTAATCACGCGAGGGCTCGCAGATTTACGGCTAATACGAACTGACGCGGGCAGCGAGCGAGCGAGCGAGCGAGCGAGTCAGCCAGCCAGCGTCCCTCCGAAATGAGCTCCCGATTTTTCTTTCGGCGCGCGCGTGTACGCGTACTTTCGCACCGCGCCCCGCAACGGACGAATGCTCTGGCAATTAGCGCGACGCGGGGGCGACGGGGTAGGGAAGGTGGTGGGGTGATGCTCGACGAGCTATGGCGCGACAGTTCGAACGCCTCGGTTTTCTTTCTCTCCTTTTTTTTTATTTTTTTATTTTTTTTTTTAATATTTTGAATAATGTTTCGATTGGCCATACGGGCACCGAAGGATCATTAATTCGCATCGAGACTGACGTTGGCAATGACGAGATCACTCGTATCGGAGAAACGAGCCGCGCGACGGATTTCTTTAATAAGATTATACTCGAGCATACCGAGCGGGGACTCCTCGCCGGTGCCTCATCCGTCTGGTTCGCCGAGTTTTTAGATTCCTCGAGGAAGAAGCAAGAGAGCTGCCGTACGCGGGCCCATATGAGCTCGCGGGCGCTCGCCACCGTCGATCATCGAATTTTATTTCCAGCTCGGCGTTACGAGGCCGCGTCGGCCGCCGCGAATTTCAACCGCACCGGGGGCGATCGTTTTGTTTTAACAGCGAGGGAGGGGCCGGGGTATAGAAGCGTCGATTGTAAACGAGATTGGCCCTGCGCAATTGCCGTCGACGATTGATATAAAGCGGTAGAGGCATTGCGAGTGGATTATTTCGTCGCGCGGATAGAGAATCCTCGATTGGCCTCCCATGGCTTCTTCTGTAATTTTCTGTTACGCCTGCGTTGGAGAGATAGGGATAGTCGCAGTAGACAATATGCCGGCATGAGTAAGTTCATACTGTCGTCAGGTTTTGCTCGGAACTTCATATGATCAGTTACATTTTCAAAAATTCTGAGATGTCGAATACAAATTTATGTCCGTGAATTTAATGTATATGTCAAATGAGTACGTAAAAGCATGTTGGAGCAGCAGAAAATCAAAATATGGGTTGACAAAAATATATCGTTTAAGAGTACGTATTTAGGCTAACGAAATCTGTGTAAGAACTATTACCTGTATATATAAATAGTATATTCCCTGATTACTTTATGAGAAATAGATCGCCGCAATAAAATATACGAGTGCTACAATATATCTGATTCTTTTTTATTTTTTAAATTTATACGTAGTTACAATAAAATTACTTATTTTCTTTGAAATGGTTTTAGACCGTCCATTGAATATGACTAGATACTGAATCATTAAACAACCTATTAATTTATTTACGAAATTGAGAAATCCCTTAAAAATAATAACCACCTATATAAATCATCAATTTATTAACATAAATCTGTGAACCTAATTTAAGCAAAGTGGATAATAAATTTTAATAATTAAAGAAACAACTTCCTTTAAAACATTGAATTGTCAAAAACTCTTTTCTCACACCTTCTTGTCAACTATCCACCCAGATACGCGTAAATTGATAAGCCAACGCTTATACTCATTTAATCAAGGCAATTTCTTACAATACGTATTATAAATTTCGTCAAAGATATGAAAATCAATGTTAGAAAAATCAAGTACAATGTGCACGAGACAGAGAGAGACAGAGAGAGAGAGAGAGAGAGAGAGAGAGAGAGAGAGAGAGATAGAGACAGAGAGAGATATCCCGTCTAGCTTACGTCCATGCCCCGTCGATTCTTCCAGCGACGCCACTCGATGAAGGTGGGCCGCCAGTACTCGACGTAATACTCCTCGGTGTACTCGACGCCCTGGCCGTTACCGAAGCGGCCCTGGGTGCGCGTGGAGGTGAGGACGCGATGGGTGCGAAGATTTACCTCCAGGTACTCCTTGCCCTCCTTTGTCACCATGTTCTTGGGGCACCAGGCGCCGCCACCCCGGTCCTTTCGTAGCCTGCGAAGAGAAAATTCGGGTATTATGATCGACGTCGGAGAGCGAATTTCGATAGGTAAGCGATACATAGGTAGGGAATGTAGATATATATAACTACATTTAACATAAATAATTAGAGTAAAGCGACTATGTAAACCAAAGAAATGCCTATAAAAGAGTATGTAAATTTTTATTGATTTCGCCCGGACTCTTTTATTCATCAAAACTTTTTTGGCATCTTGATAAGGTTTTTGAAAATTAAATTAATATTTATATATTATATATAAATATGTATTTTATATATATATATATATATATATATATATATATATATATATATTGAATTAAATTATTTTATATTATTGATAAGTAAATACATTAAAAGATCATATTAATTTCATTTTATCAAAGGAAAAACCCCTCTTATTAATGTGTTACAGAAATATGAAATTCATTTATTATTACTAATAATATTGTTATGCGAAGAATCATAAACATTTTTATACGATTCTACAAACGATGTACATATGATAATAAGGGTTACCATTAAGACTGAAGACCATATCATTTTTGTTATTAAGCTATGTCAGAGTAATAAATCAATCCGACCATTCATGTTTATGCAATAGCTAAAAACACCTTAGCAGATCATCGTTTAATTTCTCCGATATACTATATAACTAAAGACGAAACAAAATCTTTTGAAAAAATACTCGTCTGACCGATACTCGATCTTACTACTGAATCTAAATTACTATGTACGATATGGCTTTAAATTCAATAATAATATGAACATTTTACTCAAGAAAGAAATATTTGTTTCCCTACGATAATTTATCATTTGGCAGCCAACTGAACCGCAACAGTTATTAATTAAGATTGTAAAACTATTGCTATCGCACAGTCTAAACGTGAATTAGCAGCGAGCAGATCGAAAATTGATATAGCCGACATGTTTTGATTTAGCAAGAAGAGATTCCAATAAGTAAATAATTAAGAGACCCTCGTGCGCAAGAAGCCTCATTTGCATCGCTTCAATAAAATTACAAAACACGCGGCAAATGGCGCAAACCCCGCCCTACGTTAGATACGGAATCGAGTGTATATTATACCCGTCAGCATTATTTGAATTCGTATACTAATATAGCTCCTCACCCCGCCCTCCCCAACTCCGATCCCGGCATAAACGGGCCACCTCATGACCTCGGATACTCGAGTACTGGACCGGGCGAATGGGGCGGACGGCGGGGGCGGGGGGAGGAGATAGGTCGGTTGTTCGGTCAGCGATATATGCAGAAACAGCGGCACGTGGTGATAACGATCGAGGTCATTAGTAATGCTAATGCGCTTTTCGACTGATGAGACCCCAACATAATGCTATACGGCTCTCCGTCTCCCTCATTCTCACTCCCTCTCTCTCCCTCTATCTTTGTCTCTCTCACTCCCACTCTCTTATTCTATCGCTCTGGGAGTATCTTGAATATTGCGCCCGGAAGCGCGCATGGTTCCTAACCGGGTTCTCCCGGGGTCTACACCTACGCGGGGCGTCCCAATGAGATCGCGTTAGCGGTGTTAACGTAAATTTCGAGGTTAGGATGCGGTGGCGCGGCGTCTCGCCCACCCACTCTCCATCACCATAATTAGCTTCGACCGCAAAGCGCGTAAGACTTCCGAAACCTCTCCCCGCCTCCATCCATCCCCCCCCCCCGCCATACCCCTCCCGCCCGCTCTCTGCTAATTTGTTGTCACTGTAGCCGCGCGGGCGTGCCGCGTCCGCCCCGCGCCTTGTGATACGCTAGGGCCTCTTACGCCGGTTAATTATTCGATGCCCGGGATAGCGTAATTAAATTCCTCGTTTGTTCCTCACCGACGGAGGTTGATTTTCCCACGAGCATCGGTAGTTACGACTTCTTAAATTTTATTTAAATAGTTCAACAGCAGGCATGCGAACATATTAAGATTATATCGATCTTAGACTTTTATGGAGATATTCGGACTTTTGCGCATTGTATCGGAAAACTGAAATTTCTACTATTTCGATTGAACGTGAATTAAAATAGACCGAAGAATCTTAATTGAAACGTTAATTATACCTGTCGGTCCGAGCAGTTCATCGACTCGGGATATAACTCTTCTACCGATGATATGGGATTAAATTCTCCGCTGCCGCGATGATGAGTGGTTTGCGTAGAGGGACTTAAAAGGGGACTATATAGCCAAACCAGTCCAACCAAACCACGCGCACCACAGTATTTAACAGTATATCATATATCATCTTAATATTAATTCAATGTTCCGAACCAGTGAAATAATGATTAGTTCTTTTTTTGCTTCGAAGATATACATTTTTATACGATAAAGTCCGATGTGCTGCCGAGATTAACAATTGTCTCGTGCGAACGAATAATTTATGAAGTACTCGTTGCCGGAATTACATTTTCGGAACGATAATTAATGAATTATTAATCGAGAAGCTGACGAATCGCATACTCAGTGCCTCGGAACGTGTACGCGACATCGCGGGTGAGGGGGGGGGGGGTTTGGAGAAAAAATGTGCACTCGCCGAATGCGCATATCTACAGGCCGCTAAATCACCGGATACACAGATCCGCCCCGGTCGTTGGACGGCTCGGCTTTTATCGTTCGCTCGGCCGTACGGTGATCCTCTATGATTAATTATACGGTTAATCTGCTCGGCCACGGCCCGCGTCTCATTCCCACGGACTTTCTCATTTGCACCGATGCGCGAGTACAGAGTCGGCCGTGAATAATGCATATTCGCTGCGTCCCCTGCCCCCTCCGCGAATGAATGCATTCAGTACTCGTTTGATTCCGCGCGTCTCGCCGCGTGCGAGCAATACGTTCGCACCTGCTTTGGACGCGTTGACTTATCAAGCCTGTCTACGTTACGAATGGTCGATCATTTTTTTCGTCTTTTTTTTTTTTTTTTTTTTCGTCCATTCGTCGAAAATGCTCGGTTCGCCCGTGTGACGAATTTCTATGAGATTGAAGTAAATTAGTCTCGCAATGCGATATTTATCTCTACTTACGCTTGTTTATCAATTGCGCGAAGCGTGGATATTAATAGTAAAGTATTTATAATAGCAAGTGTAGTAACTAAGTAAATACTGCTCTTAAGGGGTAAGATGCGATTTCCCCTCAATTCTCGTGTTCAGAGTCACGAAGTATTTTGTACCATTGCGAGCGAATGCCTAATAATCTTTATGAAATTCTTATGGCACATAGAACAGACTGCTGTGGATTATATGGTTTAAAACATTTTTTATTTGCGTATTTACAAATCACATGGACATTTGAAACTCGTTGAAAGCGCCACACGTTGAGTCTTCCAAAGTTAACATTTTCAATGGAAATTCATTCTCGTCGAGCCCTTAGACTCCTTTCCTTAAATCTCAGTCCCAGTAATTTCCGTACTATTTCGAATATTTGATTCTTCTACCTGGGCCACTCCATCTATCGAAGTCTGTTGTCTTCAATATTTATAATTCATGTAATTTTTTCAATCGATGTATCCATTATGAAATGTGAACAATAATCCAAAACCGCTTGGTATTCCGCATGCTCTTTACTGTTTTCCCCTTAATTATTACTCAAAAAGAACAACGAATCAAACAATAGAGCCGACGAATATAAATGATACTGGAGTGTTACCGAAGTGATTGTACCAATGACCTAGATGAAGTTCATATGCAAGAACGGTTAGTTTGCTTTGACCATAGTACAGACCTTAGCCGCTTGCTGGTTGCCAGACGAATTGCATTGTTGAGAGTACAATCGCAAGGCTTGTCCTGTTCTCAGTGATTCATCTATGGACACTAATGTTATTTATTAGATTATGACAAATTTTGACAGCTTCATGTTGCAATTGTCTCAACCACTCAATATCACTCAATATTGCAATGATTGACTAAATGTCTCTATTCGTACACTAACTCATGTGGGAAAACTCATGTGATCGTCATCTGTAACATTATTAGACATTCGCCAATTGTATTGACTGCTCAATAATTGTTATTGCTTAATCATTATTGACAGATCTTCTGATGTTTTACTTTACAACTATCTTTGACATGATAGCTGATCTTTGTTCTCTTAATTTTAATAGATCTCTCGTTTAACAATTAGAATGCTCATAAATTTCTTGCACACACAAATAAATCTAATCGCAGAAAGTACGCTTCATTACAGATTTTACATAAGTAATTTTTAATTTAGATGTATTACCTACAGTGATCGAAGAAAGTAAATTCAGGGAAGAAAATAATATTTTCTGAAATCCTCAGAAAATATCTAAAATGATCAAATAATTATTTAATTTTTATCGAAATACAATCCTGGATGTTCCCAGCGTCTTTGAAGCATCGAATTCGATCCCGTCCTCGACAAAGCTCGAGAATCCACTCTCACGGCAAAAATACGTCGTTTCATTCACCGAAATTATTCATTGTGTATTTTGTTAACCGTATACGATATCGACGCGGTGCGTCGGCCGCCGGGACACAGGAATGCGGGAAACAATGTTAACAGGCAGCTAGCCTAATTAACCACAAACGGGGCTCTGGTTTGCTCCCGCCGCCGCATTGTTAGTCGGAGCGCATGCGCTCGTGCGAATACCATCCTCTCGCCCCAACTCAATGCTCCCCCCCCCTCTCTCTCTCTCCTCTCTGTCAAAATGACCTCTCACACGCGATTCGAGATAGCTGAAATATTTCCGAAGAATTGAATTCGCTCCACTTAGCAGCGATCCCGATAAAGTGAAAACGGAATTATTTAACACTCTCCCGAATTGATTGTTAAATGTTAAAATAGCGCTAAAGACTTTATAGTCGTCCTTTAATAAAACTTTAAAAAGTAGCGGTGTACAGCGACAGTCGATTTTTGATATAGATCGAATAGATCTCGCGCCATCTTGACAGAAACATACTTGGCACAAACTTCGGCGCGTCCACCTCGGCGCAACCGGCGCGAACTGGATGTTCGATTCGTTGGTCGCGAGCCCCGAGACAAAGGTTGCCAAAATTAATTGTCAATCCCGCGCCATACTTGCCACGTCGGGAACTACCGGGAAATTCCTCGGCCCGCGCGCCGTGTTATATATCCGTCTGTTATGCCTGCCAGACGACGTCACCCGAGTTCCGAGAGCGCAGCGGCAACCCGGCAGTATGCAAAGTGGCGAATTCAAACTTACGTCGGTTGTCCGTCTATTAAATTCGCAATCGCGACTCGCTCGTACGATTAAGTCGGATTAATTGTAAAGAAGTAACTTTGGATCTATTATCGAATTGAAACAAAATTGAATTTTTAACCAATCTCTGGAGAAACTGGAATTTTGTGAAATTTTAGCGATAAACTCAATTCACCGCTTGGAATTAAGAGTGATTACGGCGTTAATTTTTACTTTCACGCCGTCTCTACTGGATTCCGACGTCTCGCCCCGCCTTTCTCTCGCACTCACGCCCGTCCCCGAGCGCGTTAACAAGCCTTATTCAAACACTCCCCGCTTAATCGCCTCTCGCGCCAGACGTCTAAAATGCCTTTCCATTTCGCCTTACATGCATATTCCAGGACTGGTTACTACTGGTTCCATTTCGGGGCTTAAACTCCATTTTACGCACAATAGCGTGAATTTATATCCCTCGTCTTACTCGGCGTTCGCGCGTCGAGGGGTCATGGGGGTGGGCTAGGGGGCAAACTTCCGTTACAAATGTAACGCGCGATCCTCCAAAGTTCGCAATTACAATGGTCATGATTAAGGCGCGCGTCTATGTATCCCCGCGCAGCAAAGAAGGGTTAAATTTATGAGATACGAGTTGGAAAACTTGACGATATCCGAGACCGTGATTCTTTGTCTTGTATGAAAGGCCGATATTAGTGTGAAATAAAGCAGATGTAGCAATTTATTTCATGTACTTTATGGAATAAGTATTCAATAGTAAGGAAAAGTATTAATACGAAACTTTATTGGACAGTCTTCATAGTATTTTATCATATAATTACGATTAACATTACCATCATTTTCTTGGCTTTCTAGCACTTACGAATCACGATCAGATTTGGGAGAAAAAAGTTTGTTTCCCTCTCTCTTTCTCTCTCTCTCTCTCTCTCTCTCTCTAGACTTCTTATTCTCTTATTTTACAAGCTTAATCAAAGTAACGCATTCCAATTAACAATTTCGCATGAACATCGCGAAAAGACCGCTCGAGTACCAAAAGCAATTTCGTGGAAAGGCAAATGGAAGGAAGAAAGGATGGAAGAAAGGGCGAGATAGTGAGGGAGAGACAGGGCAGATTCGTCTTTTTTCACCTCTTTCACCGTTCAATGAGCCAAGAGGAGGGGACGACGCGCCGGTGTACCCATCCGGCGAAAGAAAAGTAGGCCACCTCCCATGAATATACCTATCCAGATGGGGAAAGGGGATCTTTAGACCAAAAAAAAAAGAGAGAAAGAATAGAAAAGTACGAGTCGCTCGAACGCGTACACCGCGGCACCGGGGAATCGATTACAACACCCCCGTCGAATTAATGCCCACCGTTATTTTTGCCCAACCCGCGTGTAACGAAATCGCGCGCGCAAAAGTGTAGGTGCGTTCGAACGCTGCTCGTGTCGGTATGTGTGTGTGCGCGCGCGCGCGCGCGTGACTGCGCGTGGAAGTACGGGACGTTCCGCGGAGTTTCGCGCATTCAAAGCGAAGTACGCCCCTGAAAATGAAAGAGCATCGGCGCATGAGGGATGAAAGAAAGGCGCGCGTTCGCGCGAGCGCGGCTTTTAAGCGGAAAAGCGGAATGTGAACGGGTTTTTTTAGACGGAGGGTGAAGGGGCGTTGGCGCGAGCGAGCGAAGTTACGTCGAGCCGTCAAAGAGAGGAGTAGCCAGCGGAATGGAGAGAGCGACGGAGACAAAAGGGCAGGGTTGTGAGGGGAGAGGGACGTTGAAGCGCTTGAAGGAAAAATCAAGCAGCCGCGTACGCTGGTGTGTGTGTGTGTGTGGTGTATATACCTAAACGCGCGCGCGCGGGTGTCTATCGGTGAACTTGGTTGTCAGAAATAAAAGTGTAGACAAGCTTCGACTGTTGCTGCTGCTGCTAGTTCGACTGTTGCTGCAATGAAAAAGGCCTTGGTAGGAGAAGAAGGCAATTTGGTAGGCAGGGTGCACACAACACGAGAGACAGAAAGAGAGGTAGAGAGAGGAATGATTGTGTACTCGTTCTATTTGAAGCACTCGGGAAAGAAGAGGAAAAACGACGCGGGTGCTCAAGGCGCTTCTTCGCATAATTGTAAATTAATTAACATGTAAATTAATTATACAATGCCCAGGGGACCACTTTAGTTACGATGCATATTCGTCAATGTATATGTATATATATATATATATATATATATATATATATATATATATATATGTATGTATGTATATACGTGTATTTGTACACATGTATTCATGTATAGGTATAGGTTCTCTTATTTAAAATATAGCAATGGAACGAAATTCGAGCGGCAAAAGTCACGAAGTCGCGGGTAAATAATCGAGCGCCACGGACAGGAGCCGAATCCAGAACCGGAGGAAGAAGTGAGGGGCGGACCGTGCGGAATCCCCCCTGACATCCCCGCCGCGCCCACGCTTTCTTTTATTATCTTTGGCCGTTAGGGCGGGGGGGAGAGAGTGAGAAGGGGGGGGGAGAATGCTACGTGCCGGTGTCCCAGCTAAAACTAATTAAATTTTTCCATAATGTTACGATTCCGATGATAACGACGCTTACGTGACCTCGTTAGGGTGGTAAGAGAGAGACAGAGAGAAAGGGGTCGGACCAACTTCGGATAAGTTGGGGGACGACCCACTGGCGAGGGGGGGGGAAGCTTTTGAGCATTTGACAGGAAACTAATTCGAACCGCAATTATGCCGAAAGGATGTTTAGCGTGCTCGTTCGCTGTCTCCGTGGCTCCGAGGGCAATAGCCTGCGGGACGGTAGGAGAACAAAAAAAAAATCGCAATGAAGATATGAAGACCACGTTCTTCGTGTATTTTTAATTGAAGAAAATTGAATTAATAAATTTACCGTAGCTATCTAATATTGTACAATGTAATTGTCTCAGCTGGATTATTTTTGAGCTGAAAATACAGATTTTTAATAATCGCAATTGTACGCATTGGACAAATTTTTCATTTCACGTGTGTTGCGAGATAAAAAATAAAATAATAAATAGTTCTGTAAAAATGGCATTTCAAATCGGAATTTTTATTTTCATTTAATTATTCAAATACAATGCAAACTGTGGGAATTTTCTTTCTATTCTTATTTTCATTGCGCTTGTAAAACGTTAATATTGATCTTTATACGGATTGGCTTTTAAATTTTAAATCTAGAATTCAGTTTGGGTATTCTAAAATGTTCCATTTGACTACAGTCTTCATGCAAAGTTTTTATAAATAGAAATCTGCAATTTTAAGGTATACATGTATTATAAGAATCCTTTATTTATACTGTAACTGTTTTATTTTATTATAAAAACTTAGCGAATAAGAAGATTAAACAAAAATCCTTGAAAGCTAGATTTTGTCTAATGAACTTACATTTGAGCTCTAGAATCTGCAAACTAAATTTTATCGCGGAATAAATTTTACTTTAATTTTTTATCTAATCATTAATCTTTCATCCCAAAATCAGCGCGCGGTCTAGTCTCGAATTTTTGATCAAATAATCCAGTTGATAATACTTAAATATTACGAATCAGCTCGAAGCTTAAATGAAAAATTACTAAGGAAAAGTCCGATCGATATCCGAATACTTTTGTATAAAGTTTCTTTCTTCTGGTACTGGTTCGTAATTCCATGGAACAGAGTAAAGGGGAACAGCCTCTATGATATCGCAGCTATCCGGAATTTAATATGTTCGAAATTCTTTGAAAATGACCAGGTGTTTTCTTAGAATTTCTAAAGAGAATGTATTTATGAAAATAGTATATTCCCTCGAATAGCCATTTTATGATTATGAATAAAAGAAAACTGAAATTCTATTCTATTTATAATAAATGAATAAAAAATACAAAATGTAAACTCGTAAGCATCTATCCTCGATTTATGATTTTGGCTTAGTTAGATTCTATTAATCAGTAATAAATTTCTTAATATAAGAATCAAACAATCCGTAATACCTGGATTTACTTTACCATTATATTTTCACTGACTCCCAATGCCGCGCAATACGAACAATAGGAAAATTCCAACGAAGAAGTAACGACTGTGAATCGAGGAAAGATCAGCGCGCCGAGGATAACCGAAAGGTGGGTAGGATGGCCGGTGTATTATGGTAAAGCGAAAAATCGAACGAGAGCGAGAGAGGCGCCGAAGTGGCGTACAGAACTACCAATTGTTTAAAGAAGAAAGGCGAGGCATTAACCATGGCGGGGGACGCGATCGATTCCGCGCACGCCTCGCCCCCTCTTCCCTCATCCCCGGGTTCTCTCTGGAAAAATGTCATTTTCTTACAGATAAAACAAAAGGGCGGGGGATGATAGGGGATGAGAGAGAGAGAGAGAGAAAGAGAGAGAGTGAGAGAGAGTGAGTGAGAGAGAAAGCAGCCCGTGCTCACAACTCCCCTGGAATATCCGCGGGTGCGCGCCGCATTTACGAATGGATGGCGCACGCGGAACGCGAGCCGCCGGAGAAATACCCAGAAATATCTCTCGAGCGTGAAGGCAGAAAGAGAGGTGGAGAGTAAGGGAGAGTGAGATAGAAAGAGAGAAAAATAGAAACGGTTATCGAGTACGTCGGAGAACATATGCGCGAATGTGGGCGCGTCCAGTATTAGAGAGGCGATTGAGGCCAAATGATTCGTGAAAATTCTGGGTCGACTTGACTCTTGCTCTTATGATTTTCCGACCACCCGCTTCGTCCTCCCTTCCCTCTGTCGGAGGCTTACGGCTTTCCGCTAGGCTTTGGCCGTTCTTTCAAAACTCGACCCGTGCTTTATCATATTTAGTATATTCGTACTTTCTCGTGGCCGTTTATTTTTTTCGTCACTATGCTCATGCTTTCGACATAAAGACAGAGAGGCAGTTGTCTTTGTTGCTAGCACTGATTTCGAGAATTAAATTAATCATTCTTTTTATCTTATACTATGTGTAAATCTATTTATGCTTCGATACGTTTTCGAAATACTTATTATATTTATTAAATATATATATATATATATATATATATATATATATATATATATATATATTATAATAGATGTAAGTCCCAAAATTATTAAAATCGAAAATATAAATGACAACATCTAAATTCATGCAATGTATATATTTAATTAATAAAAATCCCGATCTAGTAATTTATTGAAAAACTTTCGAATAAACGATAAATAATATTACAATAACATCAAAATATCTATAAAACACAATTTTTATAGCCAAGAAACATATTATAAGTATAGCCAGAGAAAATACTGCTATCAAAAATAATGGAAGACTAGCGTGTTTTCAAGTTTATCCGATATTAAAGAGTTTCCAATATACATACACACACACATATATATATATATATATATATATATATATATATATATATATAACTGAAAGGCAAGGGGACGATTTACTCTCTTATTCTCCAGTTTTTGCATTTCGTCGAACGAAGGATGAAAAGAGAGAGGGAGAAAAAAATGTGGAGCGAAACAGAATGAGGGAGAGAGAGCAAGACTTCGCTTTTGACTCGGAGACGTAAGAGTCATCCATCACGGCTGCCTGATTACATTCTTGCTTGAATAATTTCTTGCTTCGTATATATATATATATATATATATATATATATATATATATATATATATATATGTACATTTCGACTTATTCTTGTTATCGGTAAACCTTATTTTAACTCGATCAAATTGCATGTTAAAGCGTCATTGTTAATACTTTTTTCTGAGGTTTATATTGTTATATTCATTTAATAGTAATTTCTTAGAAGCATATAAGTAAAAGACAGAATATCGAAGAAGTTAATAACGTGGCGAATATTTGCTCTTCATACTGCTTTACTGATTTTGCCATTTTCTATAAACTGTGTCGCGAACCAATACAACGAGTGTCCGAGCTTATCGAATATCCGCTGATTATCAATCAGACATATTAATATGAATCTTTGAAATATTTCATCAGTTTTGAATATTAATACCATTTGCTACTTTCGAGTAAGATTTACTTGAATAACGTCGCGAATGTCAGTTGTATCGAAGATCATAAAAATTATATGTGAATAACGACGAGACTCAGGTTGACTGACGGAATAAGAACGCGTGGATTGAAATGAATTTAAATTCGCGTGGATTAAAGTGGCGGCAACGAAACGGAATCTATTTTTGTCCCCGACACGCGTCGAATTATTCCATGCGGATTCTTCACTGAAAGGCAGGAATTAATCAGTTTAAATTCTCAAGTACCTATTTGTCAATTATCCGGTCGTTCTGTTAGATATGAATTATTTCACTGACAATCGCTCGTATTCGCTCTTTTAGAAATAGTTAGTAAAACATCAATCAGTGAAATTTTTGTATTTCTGATCATTACATTACGAATGGACATTTGCGTTAAATTTTTAAGTCAACTTACATACGGAGTATCGTGTTTTTTTTTTTAAATTTACACTGTGTATATATTTGGTTTTAGCATGCAAACATTTTTACTGATATAGCGGTCGCTTTCTCTCTCTCTCTCTCTCTCTCTCTCTCTCTCTCTCTCTCTCTCTCTCTCTTTCTCTCTACCTCTCTATTTCTCTTTACCTATCTATCTATCTATCTATTTTTTTATTTGCAAAAGAGCAGCCCTGAACGTTACAACATACGGACACATGTATACATGTACGGATTTTGAAAAATCCTTGTAATGAATATTAATAATTGGAGAGTTAGGTGGATCGGTAGCAGGCACTTTTTGGTCGAATTGAATTATGTACATCTCGCCCATAAGTACATCATCGGGTACACCGTTATTCATTGTAGCGATAACAGCAAAACACGAGCAGTCGTCATTGACAAAAAGCCCAACCGACCACAGGGACGCACGGACCTACCTCTGAACGAAAATTAGTAACGGAGCCCGTTCTCGACCTCGTAAATTCCGGTCCAACGGAACGGTGAAAGTGATGGAACGAAAAAAAAAACCTATTCGAATATTTCCTGGATATTTTTTTGGTTATAGCTCACTACGAAGTTCTCCAAATAAAAATAAAGAAAGACTCAGTGATTCGATTGCCATTTGGCAAGAGAAATAACATTGGAAAAAAAAAAGAAATACTCCAATCCTATTTACCTTCCGCACTACAGACCTACCGCGAGTGGACCTCGGAATCCCCCTTTGTACGCACAAATTCGCTTCGGTTTTTTTTTTTTTGTTCACCGTGGAAGTAGCCGACCTTTTTTTTTTGCTGTGGGCTTCGTACCCGCGAATTAGGCCAGCGTGTTTCAAGCTGGTTTACACATACATACCGCGCTATCCGTTACTTTTATCGAAACGTCGCGTTCGTGACATTTCAATGTTCTGTTTCGAAAATAGTTCATTGTACGCGCGTATTTATATTGCATATCGTGCTACCGAAGGTTATTGTACACTTATTGATCGACATCGAAGAAAATTTAGTCCTTTATCGTTTCGTAAATATTTAGTTGATCTATTTATGTATATATTACTAATATATACACATACTACCTTTGAATCTATTTTTATCTAATTTACAAATTAATTTGTTTGAATTACTGCCCTTTGATTATAAATAATCTCTCTCTCTCTTCTTTTTTTTCTTCTTTTATTTCTAATATATATATGATCTTCTCCCGGTACTGTTTAGCATAACATTGATGGAATTATGTACACTACAATTCAAATTCTTTATACTTGAAAAGATAGGTTCGTTGTAGACTGACATTCAAGTCCTAGCAAATAGTATGTAGGATTGACGGGTTATTACTATAATGTATCGAAACGTAAATCGATATCCGACTCTCTGTGTACATGAAACTCATCATCTTAATTCCCGATTATGTTATCTTTAAATTATAAATTAAAAAAGGTATTTAAAAGATGTTATGACTATTATACATACGTATCAAACGCAAATTCACTCACAATAGAATTCCAACGAAACCAATCGATTAAATAAGCTCCAATTTGAAAATTGTATTATTTAATATATTTATTTTGATACGAACAGAGGAAATTATATTTAAGCAAATAGATGTAGTATATTGAATAAGATATAGAAAATGAAAGAAAATATAATTAAAAAATGAATAAATTTATAAAACTTTTTCCAAATGTTCAAATTAAATTCCTTCTGTTCATTTCATAATAAATGCATTTGCCAACAACATCATTTGATCGATAAATTTCATTGGAATAGTACTGTCAGTGAATTTGCATTTGATACGTACTTTCTAATGAAACCTCAAATCATGTGAATTTCAATAAGTGTAAAATCCCTCAAAGCATAGATAATAACGTCTGCTTGTTATAGAAAATATAAATTTGCCGTATAACGTTTAAAACATACTTCAAACTATCTTTGATATTTTGAAAATTTAAACGTTATGTATCACCCGAAATTCTAATCTTTCTTGAAAGATTAATTATAAATCCAAATTTTAATTATAAATCCAAAAACATTCGCTTTGCTTTGCGTGAAAATTACAAATCAAAGAGGTGCACGATCGAAGGTTTCATTTTCCCAACATTATTCGCGTGACATTTATCATAATTTGTACAGCACTCTTTCAATATATCCGATTGCCTTTTATTTCCGGCAATATTACATCATGACACCGCCCGACATCTTTTGGATTCTAAACTCGTTGGTTATACGTCGAACGACGACGCGAGTTTCTCATAAATCCTCGCCCCTCTTTTATTTTTCTGCACTTGACAATAGAAGTCCCCTTTGCCGCATTTCCAAGATTGCCTCGTATCGGTTGACTAAAAGATCTCTCGCGATCAAATAAAACGACACCGACCGGAAATTTATCCGCTTCATCCAGCATAAAGTGCCGAAGCACTAAAAGCGTTCTTCGTGGTTTGAATTGCGTAGACTTGCTAACACGCTGCTCGTTACGGATCTCGATTCACGCGACCGTTTCGGATATCAAGAAATTTTTCCAAATTCATTTGTAATCGAATGTAGTACTCGAATTATACAATGAAGGCCTGGCGATGTACGATTGAGAGGTAACTGTGCATTCGTTTTGTCATAATACGCACGCAATCTAATTCGAGGTTCTTAGCATAGCTATAACTTTAGGCGCCGATCAAGTCTTAATTACTTTTAACTGTGTAATTAATGTAAGCTTCAGTTGTGAACTGTAATGTCAATTTAATGTAAATTAAATTCATTTTATTTCATTTTAGCTCGCTCGTATAATTTGTTTTACTTATTAAAGCCTTTGTTGTCTTGAGATCGCAATATGCCATACTGCTCTATTAATATAAATTTAATTTGTAATTATGAATATTTTTCACATAAGGTTTCACTGGAAATCGTTGAAAACATGATCCTAGCTATGGTTATTTTAATTTATATCTCATTTATATAAATGTATACTTTCTTTGAAATTTAAAGTATTAAAGTAAATTAGCTCTACAGTTACTTTTAATTTATATTTCAGTTTAGTTAAATAACTGTACTTAATTAGCACCAGAAGTGATTATTTTTTATCCCAAGATGAAAAAGAATCAAATTAATTCAAATCTATTTATTTTTCTCTCTCGCTCTCTCTCTCTCTCTCCCTCCCTCCCTCCCTCCCTCCCTCCCTCCTGCAAACGAATATATTACTATCATAATCATTGCTTATTAATCTCAAGATTTCTAAACACATAACCTTATCCCCGAATTACTATTGCGATTTCCGATTCTCGGAATGTCCCGAATTTCGCGCGAGATCGGGAACGTCGGTCACCGGACCCACGCGCATACGTACATCTACAAATACATATTTGTCCGAGGGTATACGCATCGCGCTATACATCGCGCGGGATCGCGGCAGGGATGATGGGAGCATCGATGATCGGACCGGAGTGAAATCGACTGGCAACGTTCGCACGTTCCGGTTCCCGCCCCCCCCCCGCCCCTCGCAGGCCACGCGATACGGCCGCGCCGCGACGAGCGCGCGCGGAAGCGAACGAAATCGATTTTCGTTATCGCGGCGGCGCGACACCGGCGTTCTCGCGCCCCGCAGTTTGCCGCACTGCCCTCGAAATATAATCTCGCGTAAAGAGGGAACGGGACGGATAGCGGGGGAAAGAGAGAGAGAGAGAGAGAGAGAGAGAGAGAGAGAGAGAGAGAGAGAGAGAGATAACGGAGGGACGATAGAGAAATAAAAGAAGAGATGGACAGATAGGGGATCGAAAAAAAATGAGGGAGAAAGTTGGATTCGTCGCACTGCGAGCGCATTTGTGCGAGTTCGATGAAACGCCTCGAAACTGTTATACGCAGATCTTCGACGCTCCGCGCATTTTGGAAAATTCGCAAAACTTTGAATATACTTTTAATTGTATAGGAAAATACATAGTCTTTATTTTATATTTGGCTCAATTTTACTCTTGGAACGAGGTGAATCGCAGGTAATACAATCGGCGGCATTTAAGATTCATAAAACACATTTATTGCGTAATATACTACTATATATTTACATGTCACAATTCCTTGATCTACACGAAACGTACGATCTAAATAGAAGGATTTCATATGAGATGTAACGCATATACGTATGTGTAAACTGAATCCACGGAAAAGCTTTATTTCTAATAGCAAAAAGCAGATATAATTTATACACGAGCGCATTTAATTAATCAAAATGCAATAAAGTTTACTTTACAGAGTTTACGTTGAAGTAATTAGAAACGTCACTCAGGCTAAGAAATACAATTTTGATTATTTAATTCGGCTCGCGCACGCAAACGCCGAGTATTAATCTATCAATTTCAGTAATCAAAACTCGATCCAAACCTCGTCGATACGGCTTTGACACGTCTACAGCGACTAATATACGGTTATTTATTACAACTTTCATAGATTATATTGATAATGTTCATGGGGGTTAGCTTCAATGAACGTAAATCGCGTAAAAAGGGCGCGTTTACTTTGATCCGGTTCAACGTGCTGTATTATAATGTTAGCTGCGCAAATATATAACCTTCTATAATTATAGACTTTAGCACTGGAGTAGGGGTCAAAGTCGATGAAAAATAGATTTTAAAAATGTATCGCGTTATACTGACGGGAAAATCTCTTTCTTTCGTTCATACTCATTGAAATTGTATTCCGGATCGCTAAGAGCTTATCAATAATATCCAATGTTACGGCACAAAATTAGACAATAACTGTATATTTATTATTGAAAGTAAATTAATATTAATTTAGAACAGTCGACATAAGTACAATGTCTAATTCTAATATTGTGGAAATTTATCGTTTAATGGTGAATTGCGAATTGCTAATGGTTAATTTACCGTATAAAATTTAGTAATATAATTTTGGAATACATATAAAATCGTATGTACATACAATTTTCGTGGGTGTATGTGTGTGTGTGTGCACTTTCTTGAAATATAACAAAAGAAAAGAAAATTTTTATGATTTTACGATATTTTACGATAGGATATTATTTCTATGTTTAATCTTCTATAACGAAGATGTGCTGTGATTACCAACAAGAAACAAAGCTTAACAATTAATCATCGAGAACATATATATACACATATATGCATATTCCGCGAAACGCGAAGCATTGTCAATGCGACATAAAAGTGCGAACAAGGCCCGTTAGAATATTTTAACGTTTCGTAAAAATTCGTTAAAAAAAAAAATAATAATAATAAAATCCGCTCCAAACCCGATATTTCCATCACGACGGAGATTATATTATACGCGTATTCTAAAATGCAAAATTAAAATCATGGTAATAAATACTTTTACGTTTACGATCTTAACGGACGTCGCCCTTTTTTTTTTATATTTACTGTCACGTAAAAGAGACACGGGAGATTCTTCCCCCAACCTTCCACCCCCGGCCCTGCTCTTTTCTGCCACGTATGCGTCCCCGCGCGCGAAAATCCGGCCCTTCGATGATGCAGCTTGCCGCGCTTTATGGGACCCCTTTCATATTTAAATCGTAACAAAAAAAAAAAAGAAAAAAAAACAAAAACGAAACCAGCGCCAGATTGCGGTGACGAGGGTGGGGCTGGGCGACGGTGCTAAACTGACCGTGGCGTAGTAGTTTACTACAATTGAAGCTGTTGAAAGCTTCATTAACGATTCGATGAAGATTTTAGAATGTCAGTCCAACAGAATCGAAGGCTGAATTTTCAGATTTTTCCGGATTAAGAATGGTTTTCTGGAAATTTTAAAGAACAATAGAATGAAAACTAGGAAGCCCATTATTTAAATATCGCTCTGGATTCGGATTCCGTGTAACGAAGTAGATAAAACCGTGTATGTCGATCAGCTGAGACAGGTTGCTCCTCTAACGTCTCCGTGTTATTCCCGCGCAATTGACTTTAAATAAACAAACAGTTACGACAAATTCGTCAATCGTCGAAAAGTGTCGACGAACGTTTCGTCAATGTCAAATTCATTATCGGGCAGAAATCGTAAAAGTAACAGGCTACACCGACGGACTCGCATGGAAAAAAACTGTACGTCGCCGTATACGTTTTCGATTTCTTTATCCCGGATTTTCGTTACGCGCTCGTCCTCGTCGTCGTCGTCGTCGCCGTCGTCTCGGCCGTAAAAGAAAGACGTTAACAGTACTTGCTATCGTTCCTACGAAACCTCTTCGCTTCGTTCGCGTATAAACATCCGCAAAGGGGGGAGGGCGATGGCGGAGAGCGAGCGGCGGGTAATGTCTCCTCCCTTGGAACTTACTTCTTACGACAACGTTCTCTCTCTCTCTCTCTCTCTCTCTCTCTCTCTCAGGACTTCTGCTTTTTAGCTACTATATATATATTTCTTTTTTCAGTGTATTTTTTACAGCGCTTTTTTCCCTCTTCTAAAGGACTTACGTCTTCTCCGTTAATTTAATTTCAGCGCAATAGAGTGCCATACTCCATTATGATCGATCTTTTTTTCGTCTGATTCTCGCTCCTCCGTTTCTCGGATCCAGTACAGACAGACGAAATATCCGATTATTGAAAAAATTGCGAGAAACTGAATACATTTTTAGAATTCCGGCCGCATTTATACTTAAAAAATGCAGGACTTAAGTAAATTTAAGGATGAATTATTTCTCAGAAAATTCTTGTCGTCTAGTTGACACCATAAATCGAAACATTACGAAGGACATTATTTTTCCATTTCTTCTTTCAGTGGACTGACGCTGCTTCAAATAATAATATATATTTATAAAATAAAAATTGCTGAGTGTAACATAACATATTATGTAATTTTATATAATATTATTACTTAGATGTTTAACTCAGAGTTCTAGTAATGGATTTTGATAGACCAAAAGTCTAGGGATCGAAACCCCAACTCATATTCGAGATCGACTAGTTTTTGTAAACTTTGCAGTTTAAATCGATCAGTAATAGACCCTCACCTTAATACCAATGGTAACAAATGCGAATTATATCTCAAGTCGAGATATGTGTGAATAAAAGAAGAACTTATTATAATATGATAAATCGCATCGCAAAGAATTTAGATCTCCCCTAGGACGTAGTAACGTTGACGAGGCTATCATATAGCTCTAGACCTGATTCGCTCCAAATAAATGAGCAAATTCTCGATCAAAAGTCATAATTGATACACGGTGGGAATGGATCTAATAAGACCATGCTCGAAGTGGTACATGAAACCTCATGGATTACTTAAACGCTTCGAAATAAGTATTGAAAGTTTTCAAGAAGTTTGAAAACTAAAGTAGCGTGTCGAAGATTTTTTTTCAAATTAACGAAAGTTGAATCAACATTATAACGTCGTATCATAGACAGTTAATTTATTGAAGAGTTTAACAAAGTAAGCAATAGTTAAAATTAAAATGCTTTTGCAACCTTTTAATAATCAATTGGTGCCTTAACCATTTGGCCAATTTGTGAAAATCCATTTTGTACAGATTGGAGGTTTATTTACATTTATCATAATCAAATAAGATAATCAATACGAATTCAATCGAGAAAAAAATCACTTATATACTATTAATTAATCATGCTAAATATTACTTAACATCGCTGCACCGTGTCGCTGCGCGTTATTCAATGAATAATAAACAATTTATCGCATAATATTATCATTTTTTCACACAGGTATTATTCTATAACACGGGTCTAAAGTTTTAAGATGTCTATTCAACTATCCCTGCGCAATAATCATATATTTCCTGATAAAGAGCTCTTTTCTAAAATTATCATTTTTCAGGACAAATTTTTATTAAATCCACTCGTCCCGATCGCGGTCTGGCGCGTTCAGGGCTAATGCACTGTAAAAGAGTCAGTGCGAACAAAGTGTGTTAAAATTTTGTACAGAAGGCTCGCAAATCTTAGGAAGCGCCTCGAGAAGATTGCGCGACGACGGGCGGAATGCGATACGAAATACGATAGCTCCCGCTCTTACGATCCTGAAACGAACCATTATTATTTCAACATATTAATGTGCACGAGAAAGTATTAGAGGGTGCTGTTTCTTCGAAACGACCAACATTTTTGTCGAATTTACTGCCGAACAAAGAAATATATAACCTTTTTGAGGCTGCATTTATTTCGATAAAACAAAATAGCCGATGACTCTTCAGATAATCAAGGCAAAGGTGTCGCGGGAGTAAACTTTCGGGGCGATTTGATACACTTAAATGTATAATCGTAAGAAAGCGTCAAAGTGTAAATGCGTATTAACACGAAAATACGTGCTCGAAAATTAAAGAGCCGACGAAATTTGAAGAGCCGACGAAAGCAGAATGTTTTTCGATGGTCTAGTTAACGAAGAAGTGCGTGCTAGAGGATCGTGTCATTGCGTTTGTGAAAAGGAAGTCGAGAAATTGTATGGAGAATGTTGAATATTAAATCGTAATATATTTTATAAATTTGCGAATTCCTCCTCGCGCCCTCTTGCGCTCCTCCTCTTTCATCCCTTATCAACGACCAACCGTGCGCATTTTTCGATTTGCTTAAATTTGGTTACTAGTGTCATTTTTTTTCAGTTCTTTTTCTTTCATTCTTTTTTTTTTTCTTTTAACTGTGTCCATGGCACCTTGAAAAACTTCGCGCGCTTTATATACAATAAATAGAAGCGAGAAAATCGTGGCAAACGGCTTCTTTGCACGCAAAACACAGAGCGCGCGCGCGCGCGCGCCTGCAGTACACTGACCCACTTTTCACCATTGTATACGGCGCGCGTATACATAACAACAGAGAGGAAAAGAGTGAGAGAACGAATGAGAGAGAGAGAGAGAGAAACGAGGGCGCGGGCGGAAGCAGGTTGGGAGGGGCGGCGGGGAGGAACTGCAGCCGTGGAGAGATAACCGGGGCGCACGACATTCGCCGGCTCTTTCTCTCGGCCCGCTTATCTCCGGGCTCTTCTTCATGCTTTTCATTCTGACGCACATTTTATTATTTGTTTTTCCGCGAGGAAAGAGGGAGAAAGAGAGAGAGAGAGGGAGGGATAAACAGGAAGAAGGACCAAATGTGCAAAAGGAAGAGGGAGACAGGGCGGTGAGGGGGGCGTTTAAAATATGCACGGGCGAACAATTTCGTGCAAACGATCCCGGGGCTCACATTTGAAATTAGCATTTCTTTTGGCATGAGAATTGTAAGACCGTCTTTATCCCCATAATTTTCTCATACGCCGTTTTCTTTTTCCACTAACGCGTAGCGCACCGATATACACACGTATACAAGTTCGCTCCACTAATTTATTATACGCAATTAGGTCGTTCGAACTACATATTTAACCACATTATTATACGGATCAAGATTTATAAACGCACAATTGCCCCGGTATCTTTAATATTTACTGCAACAGGTATATACATTTCTTTTTTGCTTGTTTTTTTTTTCTCTCCGTTAATTAGAGATCAGGGTCGAAATTTATTTTCTCCAGTATTTATTCTAGTCGGCGCGTACACGACCAAAAGGCTGGGCATATTAATATAGCGACTTGGAAACTAGTGATTATAGTGTCGAAAAATTTTATAACTCAGTGATATAATTACACTCGTATTCGTTGATCAAAATGCCGTAATAAACTTAACGCGCACAGGTAGTATAGGATTTCAGCTATACGCTTTATACATACAAATAATGAATTATGAATTATGAATGCATATATGAAAGAGAATCATATATTTGTACAAAATTAACTATACTTCATTCCTTCTATACGTCTAAATAAGGACTTGATTCATAGAAGATTCCCGTGTTGTCGCACGTGAAGGTTTCGTATAAGTACATTAAGTATATTACCCGCCCTACTGGCCGGCATTTAAGAGTAATTTCTTAATCATACATGCTCGTTTAGAGGAGTAATTAAGTTTGGATATTTCCTATTTTTGGTATGCGCCAATGAAAAATTCGAATACGTAATGACGATTCCAAATACGTAATATGTAGATACACTTTAGGAAGTGCGGTAAAAAAAATTTTTCTTTTTAAAAAACATGTTTTTTTTTTTTAAAAAGGGAGATATATACAATATAAGTTACATATTGTAAAGAATTACAATTAATGAGAAATATCAATATAATATGTTAAAAGCTTTCCGCGTGTTATATTCGCATTCAATTCAAACTGCTTTCAAAGCACAATGTCATCCGGAATGTTATAAAATGACAAGACGGAGTCCGATATACCGAATCCAATAATCTTATTCATAATTCTTCCACCTCAGCAGAATAAAAATGAATTCTCATTATTTAATAATCCAGCAAATCGATAATTACATTTTAACGCGTATTAGACGTTTTCTTGATTATCGACATTCTGCGAACACGCGTAATGCCAAGTATATATTTATGTAGAAGAGCCAAACATAGCTTGGCTTCAGCTCGAGCGCATCAGCCACCGATTTGCAAAAACATACTTTCGTAGATTTGCGCGTTTCCGCGCAATTTCGTGGAAACGTGCATTAGCGGGTCGCGTTAAAAAATCATTTCCGAAATGCGCGTCGGTGCGACGTTCCTTTTCGCCGAAACGAAAAAGAGACAGACGGACAGAGAGAGAGAGAGAGAGAGAGCACCGTCACTTTCTCCCCCACGAGCGTATGCAAAGCACAGAGTCGTCGGCGCACTCTATGCAGACGGGCGCGAACGGAGGGGGCTATACGCGCAATGGTTCGTTCAATTTACTCGCGCTTCGTCGCCCGTTCCCTTTTTGCCTTTGCCGTTACGCGCACCGACGCTTCGGGAAAAGGCAAAGGGGGGGGGGGGAGCGGAGCAGGACTCCGTTATATCGAGCACCCGATAAGCACGCGCGCGCGGCGCATTCGTTCATACGTGCGTGTGGGAGAAGACGAGCTAAGCACTCGGGAGGGAAAAAAGCGCCCTCTCGCGCAGCTGTTCTGCATCTGGTGGGGAGGGGGGAGATGAGGGAAGCGGGATCCCGGTAGTTCGCCACCCCAGCGTCGTGTGCAAATCGAGCAGGAATCAGGGAAGTGCGGCGAGGGAGGCGGGAAGGGATCGAGGGGCGAGGAAATACAACGTAGATTTCGCTCCAAGTCCCTCAGACGTTATCTCCCATTTCTATCTCTCTCTCTCTCTCGTCCTCTCTCCTTCACTCTCACCGTCTCTTACACGAGCACCATACACTGATTAGCCATTTACGTTATCGAAAGAATTCGGCGCTCGCGCTTACGAGGATACGCTCTTTCTTCTCCTCACGCCCATCCCCCGCCCCCAGATCTCTTTTGCCTTGTACGCGTGTCGTTTCGACGGCGACCGCGTGCCGCACTCTCGTCGTTCTTTTTTTTCCTCGTCTGCCCATCTATCCTCGTGCTCCTCGTCCCCCTACATCTCTCCATCTCCGGCTCGGGACGCTTATTACTTCGCCAGAGAAGCGAATTTTCGAGAAAACACTTCGCCCGGCACCTTCTATATATATATATATATATATATATATATATATATATATATATATATATATGTATAGATTATGCACGAATTGATTTATGATCAATAGTTATATATGGCTATACTATTAGGTTCGAGAGATAAAAGAGAGCAACGATAATCCTGCTGGAACGAACGGATCAGCACGTTTTTTTAATGCAATTCACATCTTACGTTGATAAATAAATAAGGAATACCTTTTCTTAACGGCATCGCGAAATAAAGTGTGCATAAAAAGTCTAGTATGAGTAGTACTGGCCCTGTAGATGCTCGTGCCACAGTTAAAAAGAGCAGACGATATGAACAGAATTAAAAGTCAAACCCGTACCGATCTTCACTGAACTCAATAAAAGTTCAGAGTCTGATATGTAGTATTATTAAAAGGTTTGTCAGTTAGTTCTTTATAAATAAATGTCTGAACGTCAGAACGAGTAAAAAACATAAAGCGTATATTATCATATAATAATAATAATCTAATAGATTTTATATGCATAATTCTTACTTTTCTCCATTTTTCAATAATATTTTCAATAATATCAGATAACTCTATGATATCCACGCATTTGGTCTAAAGGAACAGAATTCAAATCTCGTTCAAATATAATTCAAATGTCGTACCGAACTATTCTCTTTTTCCAATATTACGTAGACATGCCATTTTTAGATTACAAAATAAAAAAAGCATTTGAAATGTATTTTAAATATTATATAATAGTATAAAGCTTATCTTTTCGACAATAAGTAAAAAATATTACCTAGAATTGGAAATGATCTTAAGCTATAATAGGAAGTACGTACAAAATGCAAATTCACCGACCGTAGGATTCCAATAAAATCTATCGATCAAATGACCTAAAATTTGAGGATGCTGCTGATAAATGCAGTCGTTATGAACTGAGCGGATGAAATTCAATTCAAACCGTAAAAAAAGGCTCGTCGATATATCACTGGTAGTTCAGTTATTTATCGAATAATTGTCACTATTTTATATTATCAATTATATTCTTTCAATTTGTTTATGTACAATTCTCTGTGTTCACATCGTGAAAAGCAATAATACATCCTGAAATTTTATTTGTTCTGTATTATGTATTTAACAATAACATCCTCAAACTCATTTGATCCATTTATTTCAATGGAATCCAGCCGTAAGTCAAGTTGGATATTGTGTCAACTTCCTATTGTAGCGTCAGATCGTCTCAAAACTTTAGCTAATAATCATTATTTATTGTGAAAAGGAAAAGTTTTACCTCTAACCTCAATACCATGCTTCAAATGATTTTCTTTTATTCCATAATTTCAAGATGTTTGCGTCGCGTTACGGCTCCCTACATCTTTCTTTTCTTTTTAATATTTTCATTAAATCGACACTTCAATTATTATTATGATTTAGCGAGCTCGGTATGAAAGCGGACTTTATTGGAAGGAGGAACTGTACAGGAATAAAACCTAGCCAGCAGAACGTATAGGAAATACGCCCGCGAGCGATTTGTGTGTGTGTGTGTGTGTGTGTGTGTGTGTGTAGCGAGTAAGGCAAATTCTCTTTAAAGCAGTGGCTATCTCTAGCCGCGTATTATACGATCGCCCGGGGACAGCACCACGCATATATGGAGTATGATGAATCTTAGACCACATTTATATATATATATATATATATATATATATATTATATATATATATGGCCGGGTGAGGCCAGAGTCGCGCGAAACACCCGGTTTTCTCCCATTAATCATTCGGCCGCTCGGCGCGACACGCGCTGCGGTCGCTATGGCAGCGGCCCGTGTTTTCGCCGTATACTATAACACGCGTATACAGGGAGCGAGGGCAAGAGAGGGAGGAAAAGAGAGAGGGAGAGAGAGAGGAGGGGCGGGAGGGAATGGTAAGAAATAAAAGAGAAATACCACTCTCGATCGTAGATAGCGGGGGAGGGCTGGGGGACAGACTGATTCAGGCTTAAGTATGTGTATTCATAATCTAAAACTAGGTGAATATCGAGGAATTTGGTAATGCTTCGCAATAGATACGGAGGAATGGAGAAAACCCGGCGAGACAATTGTCAGTTGAGTTAAAACACTGCGGAGTCATGTCAATTTCCAGGAAAAATCTTTGCTTTGCCCGTTCACAGATCGGAATTGAAAAATGAAAATTGACACAAATATATCGATGGAAATACTTTGTAATTATTTTAAAATCTGCAATCCAACGAAATCTTAACTCATATTGAAATTTTTATGACCCCCGACAAATCGTCTATAAAATATATACTTTTACAATTATTATATATGTCTGTTATACGTAATGAGTAATAAGCTTTATAATCGTATTCTAGGACAACGAGGAAATTAAACTAATAATTATAGTAGACATGACATTATGATTGAGAGAAGAAACTTTAAAAACTAAGAAGACTAAATAATGCACGCTATAAAATGTTTTCACAGTTACTCGCATGTAATATGTGTCAAATTTATATAACGTCAGAAGCTTACAACGATAAGCATAAAATGCTAATCTGCGTGCTTGACATTTGATTTTACATTCTGTGGACGTCTATTACTGTATTACACTTACAGGAAATCCTCGAGCCAATCTAATAGCACGCGATTGTTAATACTTATTTTACGGACAAATTTAATAAGGTATACTACAAAAACACCCGTCTAATATTCAAAAATAAAATAAAATAAAAAATATTCATCCCTCGAAAATGCACGACAGTAGCATTTGCCATTGGCTTGCACGGGAGGCAGGGGGATGGAGGCCAGAAATAAGAAGAAATACACGAGAAAGGTACGGAAAGAGGTTGCCAAGGGGGTTGAGGGGAAAGTAGAAAAAGCAAATGACTGGAATCCCATTCACGGAGGATTCGAGAGGAAAAAGGGGGGGCGGGGGTAGGAGGGCGCCGCCACGTTTTTGAGCCATAATACGGTGGCGTATGGGGGAGAGAGGGTTGGGCCGGAGTCTATGCCCGCGGGCCACGTTCGTCCCTCCATTTCTACCCGGTTCTCGCGGGCTGAAAGCCACAGCAACGCAAGTAAGCGCGCATATATATATATATATATATATATATATATATATATATATATATGTGTGTATATATATATATATACATGACGGCAATACTTCTACTGGATTCAGCCCTCCTCTTTTTCGCGCAAATCCATCTCAACCCCTGACCCCCGTCGCTGCTACTTTTCCTTTATTCGTATTTACGCCCCACCCCTCCTCAGTCTCTCTCTCTCTCTCTCCCACTCGTTCACACAACTACTTTCCCTCAATTTTCTATCTTCCTCTTATGATATTGTAGTCTCTCTTACAACTCTTCATTTTCTCATGCGACCCTCTCACACCCTCACTCTCTTTCTCTTTCCTCTCTCTCTCTCCTTTCCTTTCTATTTTTTTATTTTACTTTCTCGTTTTTGCTTTGTTTTTCTGACTCGATGGGTTACCTATGCTGTTGCACTCTTGGCTAAAAGTAAAATTAAAAGTTTCTGCCGTAAATGAAATTCAAAAATACAGGCAAAGTTGAAAACCGATGGAATTATTCATGATATATAATACATTGGGATGATATTAAAATAATCAAGTTTTTAATTGGAAATTTTTCAATAAAAATTTACACAAATCTTTTGTACATTCTTTAATAACGTCTGAATTTAATTAGTGTGATAATTGAATCTTTATGTTTTTATATCGTTTTATTTATTTTCATGTATTCTTTAAATAATCTTGCGTCGATGCCTTTACAAGAACATTACGCAAAAATAAAATAAAAGATACGTAGGTAGTTATTAAAATACAATAAAAATAATATAAAAGACCCAAACAGTAAATACAATGAAGTGTTGTGCAAAATACGCATATTTTCAAATACAACTATAAGTAAGTTGAATTTGTCTCTTAAGTAGACAAGCAGTTTGAAAGATCTGTCCGTAATCTTATAATGGGCTAAAATAAGTAATAATTTAATTAATAATAATCTTTAAATCGAGATTCCAAAAAAAATAATCTACATTTCTAGTTTAATAATAACTATTATAGTATTGTAATTTCAAATCGTGTCTCGCAAATTATGAACGTATTTGTATTTAATATAATTACGTAAAATTATTATTTATAGATGGTTAATCAATCATACGTACTACAAACCTAATAAAACAAATAAAAAACTATATACAATATCGCAAGCTAGATCCATAGGTATGGAAATTGAAATTTTGTCCTGCCCTCGGATCCGAACAACGTTATATTTTGTAAATTGTAGATTAAAATTTATGTAATTGATCGAGATTATTGTTTATACGCATACGGCCACAGAGTAACAAAGGAGTTTTTAATAATAAAATTATCGAATGGCAATTGAATATCCTCGTCCGCATACGGCAAGTTAACAATCAGATAATAGGAAATCACTCCCATTTCCCTTCGCGCGGTACGTGAAAGTAATGCCGAGGATGGATACATGCGAATGGGATAAATAACTCTCCACCGCCAGACTTTGGTCAAAAATTACCGACGCGTTCCTTTTTATCCCCCATTCGCTGCAACACCTCCGCCCCGGTTGCCCATCCGCTGCTATCTCTCTCTCTCTCTCTCTCTCTCTCTATTTCCCTCCGTCCCTCTCATTCATCCCGTCGCCGTCGTTCTCTTCGCAGCGAGCCACGGCTATCACCCTGTACCCGCTGCCGGCTCGCGACCCTCCTTTCTTCGCAACAGCCGCGCGCCGTCCTGCCCCACACTTTCCCTTTCTCGCCGCCTATCCGCCCCCTCTTTTTCCCTTTGAGTCGTCCGCAAGCGCGCGTACGTCCGGCGAAAGCTCGGAACCCTCCCAGCCAGCCCACCCGTTTTTTTTTGTCGGTCCTTTCACGACGACTCGCTACCGTGTTTTGTTGGAGTTTTCAATCTCTCTCTCTCTCTCTCTCTCTCTCTCACACACACTCTCCCATCCCGCCCGACGTCTGTCTCGTTCGCCCGGCCCTTTTCGAGCTCTAAGCGATGTACGAACGGCTACTTTATCCGCGTTTTATCTATTAAATGCCCGACGAGGAGCTTCTTGTCTTTTCCGCCCTCCTTCTTCTCGTGTACTCCTGCCAAACGCGGTCGGGGGCTCCGCGCATTATAGATACACAGTTGCAGAGGGACCGTTTCTCGCTCTACGAAAGACACCTTTTGTGCGCGTCCTTATTGATCTCGCTGCCGTTCCCGACGACGGCATCCGGTCTCGAACGGGGGCACTTTTGTTCCGCACACGTTCTCTGTGAAGTCGCTCGAATAGATAAGCATAAAACGGGCGAAGGGGATGGGAGAAAATTCGATGGTTTTCTTTCCTTTGTAAAACTTGGCGTATACCAGGAGCTTGCGGAAGCGAGGGGATTCAAGCGTTAGGATGAAACTTTGCTTTTCTTTTTCTTTCAATATTGAAATTAACAGATTGTAAACGTGAAAGGTAACGTGATCCTTCGACATCGAGTTGTAAAGCATCAACATTTCTTATGCAGTACTTTACTAAATACTTGTACGTTTACAATTCACCTAATGCCCAAATATGACATCATATTTCATCTAGACCTCCGTCTCTCTCTCTCTCTCTCACGCAATATCTTCTGTATCACTGTACCGCTTGAAAAAGTTCAAATATGAAATTTTTTAAATCCTTTCTGCTGGCCCCCCTGCGCGCTTCTTATCGGCCTTGCGGTAGGCTCGTTCCTATTCAACATGACCGTCGCACTTCGTAATTCCATATATATATACATTGTGGTGGAAAAAACAAACAATTTTTCGTTATACACCACTTGGCTACACGATAAACCCATTAGAAATGCTGGCCGCTCGACCACCGTTCCCCCGCTCGCGCGGCAACCCACGGTAATTACGTCGCTTTATAATTGCACCTGACGTAATATGATAAATTATTTGCCAGTGAGCGAGAGTAAGAGAGACAGAGGGCTCGCTCTCTACCTCCCCAGTATATTTTCCGAGAGTTTTCCTCTTTCTCCCCCGTCTATCTTTCTCTCCGCCTCTATCGCACTCTCCACCTCCAGGGCCAAGATACAAACGTAATTACTTCTCGTCTCCTCCCAAGACTCCGCTTGTATATCATTGCCAATGTAGAACGTCTGTGCCTGCGCGCTCGCCTATAATTTTTAACGCCCGGCCGCTTACGCATATATCCAGAGGCAGCGACTACTACTCGGACGCGATCGGCGCTATAATTGCGTGGGAAAAATTTCTTCGGATATACGTGTACACGGCCCCCACCCCCGTCCTCCGCGAGGCAAACCCGACGTCGTCGCCGCCGCCGGCCGCCGCGCGCGTCTGCCCCGTGTCGGGGGTCTGCCGCGCGCCTCGCGGTCTCGTCTTAATGCAGATTTATAGCGTCATAATGCTCCCCCCCCCCTTCCCCGAGGCCGTAATGCAGGCATTATGCCTCGGTGGTCAGGGGAGGGGGGCAGACAAGGAACGCGCGGAATTAACGCGGAAATCGGTGGCAATTTGTTGGTGTAACCCCTTCGGGCGCGGCCTTCGCAGCGTAGGTGGGCGGGGGGATGGTGCGGGGGGGGGGGGTTCGCTTGCGCAACGACTGCTGCTGCCCCGGGCTACACTTTTGCGGCGCCTCGCGAATCATTAATCACGGCCCGGAGCCTGCGGAGGGCGTAAATAAATTTTGCCGAAAATATGTTTCTCACTCTCGTTGATCCACTGTCTTATTAAGATGAGGAGGCCTTTGCGACGTAGCAGTAGGCGATTTTTCATTCGGAATTAAACGAAGGAGGGGGGGGAAGACATTTTTTGTAGTTCGAACTCTTCGATCATGATAGGTTTAATAATAATAATTCACGATTTTGTGCAGATTATTTTTAATGTTTTAATGAAAATTCAACTAGGATGGGGATCGATAAAAATATTTTTAGTCCATCGCGAAAATACACGACATCCGTTTGTAATATATACTTAACGTCATAATGCACCTACATTACTTGTCCCAGGTCTGGTAAATTGATACCGTGGCCTGTGTTTCAGACCTAAGGAACCCATGAAAATTGTCTTTCGTAAAACGCACATTAACTCAATTCATCATCAATTATTCTAACAGCAGATTACAAACTAACACGTTACAATGTTAGTTTTCGACACTTCGGCAAGGTTTGGGCCGAAATTGGCACGAAGGCTTAACTTACGTAATACGCGGTAAGATGACCATCAGCTGTTACTCTGACATGTCCTTAATGTTTTGGTAAATAAATATTATCCCGCTTCCTAGGAAGGAATATATAACGATACACGAGATTCTCATATTCATATTTATTACAATCAAGATAATATTTTCTATTATCCAATAAATATTTTTTATATTTAGTAAGTAAATACTTTTCTTTAATTAAGGAAACAATTTCTTAAGACAAGCAAAACATACTTAATGGAAATTTTCTGAGTGTAATTACGAAACTAGCTGTCGACTGATCCGTATCGTATTGATTTTCATATCCAGCCATTTCTCAAAACCTTCTAAAATATAGTTTAAAAGTAATTTTAAAAACCAACTTTTTCCACAATCTCATGTAATATCTTAAAACAAAGCGAATTTTTGCAAGGCTTCAAAATTGAGGAAAGGCTAATACATTTTTAATCATACTATCAGTCCGCTATTTCATCTCCAGTATTCGCATCGCTAATTATACTGAGGCGTGTACGCGTGCACGCGTAATATATAGAAGTAAGCACACGAACAGTACAATTGAAATTACCTGGCGTGCTTGGGCCCGAGGCTGGGATCGTACATCGAGCTCGCCGAGATGTCCTCGTCCGGTATGTCGCCGCTCTCCATGCCCAGCGCCGCCGTGCATTGTCCTGAAACAATCGATATCTAAGTACACGACGCCATAACGAACAATGTAATAATTATCTGTATTTTATTTTGAAAATATCTCCGATTTATTTATTAAATTATACCAAATAAACATTTTACCATTAGCTCGTACGCATAAAAGTTGAAAATATTGAACAATGCAGTCCGCCGCTCGGAAACTTATCGCAGTGTGCGACAGAGACAGAATATTCAACCGTATCGAATTTTAATCGTCAAGATGAGGAGATTTGAATTTACTTTTTGAATAGTAAAATAATCTCCTTGAAATACTCTAGAAAAACGAACATTATTAATTTTTATCAAAAACTAAAGTGAAAATTGTTTCATTCTCCTCAATCCTACTTTCTCTAAAACCAAGTCCATCCAACCTATACTCTTCGTTTTTTCAGTCGAAATATTACTTTTTTAATGTATATAATGATAAATTTCATTTTTGAATTTGATTTTCTTCCAACTGATAGTGTGTTAAATCGACTGATATCTAATTAATAGAAAAATGTCGACCGATAAATGTAAAGGATCGGTTAGAAAATTTTTTTGTGCGTTCTTGGAACTAATTAACTTTCAGCGAAAAAGCTATTTCAAAAATATCTCATTTTCTGAATTTTATATACTAGATAATAAACGTCGATGCAGCGCGAATGTCAAACTTTCGAATCACGCTAAATACTCACCTAACCATGCCACACACACACACACATACACACACAAAGTCTTTTAAAATATTTTTTTAATTTTTTTTATGTTACTTAACGTCGCTCTATTTATGCTTCCAAATATCAGTGCTAATCAGCGACGGAGGTCTACGATATGTTTGTAAACAAAGGACATGTAAATTATTACAGCGGTGCTTTTGTCGATCACTAAATTACTAATCCTTCGCTCTAGCAATTGGCACATCGTAGGCCTCTCTTTTAAATTTAAACAGTTTCTCAGAACTCTACACATTTTTATTCTCACCGTAAATAATATATTATACAATGGTTAGGCGTCTTCAACAAACGTGCTAGTTATATGCTATTTAGTTATAATAAATGACGTGCAAAAAAAAATGTTTCATTTCGAAACTTTTATTTTGCGTAAACAAATACCTATGCTGTCGATGCAATCAAGGCAACGCAAACGTCGCAATATGCAATCGAAAATGCGTTCTTTCAGCATCTACCTATACACGAATCCATCTTTAATAAAAACAAAAATCCATTTTTAATTAATTGATAAAATCATTAAGTATAACGAACGGAAAGCCGAACAATATTCGCTGCTCCTGGATTAAGGTCGGACTTTGATATACTTCATACATGTATATACCTATATTTTTTTATTTTCAAATTCGCACTCTCCTTTCAGCGTGAAACGAATTTTTTATTATCCAGCTTAACGTCAATAGGACCTCAATTAAATTTTCCCATTATCGCCAGCAGCAAATGTAGGCTTATATTCGCAGCAAATTAACTTTTCAATACTTACTTTCTGTAGCTTTGAAGCGCTTTGGGATTTTTTTAAGGATTGGAAAGCTCAAGCTTAAAGCGATATATTTCATTTATTTGAGGAATTCCATTTTTTTATGGTATCCATGTATGGTATCTATGTACACTTAGGCATTTATTCATTTATTTAGTACTATACAGATCGGACGCTCTTTTGGTCATTATAGCAAATCTGATGAACTCAAGTTGCATCGCAGAAAAATGTGACAGGCGCTATTCGGTAATGCGGCTGAAACAGATGCGAGTACGATGAGAATTAATTCAAGACTCCATATGAAAAAACCAATGAAATAACCAGCATATATCCTTAGAACCATTTAAAACTGCACATTTTCAAACTGCCAAGGAAAAATCTTCGAACCTCTGGTTTTGAAAGTCAAATATTCTAAGAAAAAATAGTTTTCATCTTAATACGTCGTGCCGTTCGAATGACAATTGCCTGATCGACCTGAAAAAAAAAACCGAACGCCAGAAAACTACCTAATTGACACAAAATTTGTACATCTAGAGATTGTTTTCCATGTATCAGTAAATAATTGATACAAACATATAATTCTCTTGGCGCATATTAACGGCATTTCTAAAACCAATTAATTTTGATGCATAAACTTTCTTTATTCTTACTGTCAACGTTACAGATGTATGTCAACTTTATTGCAGTGCCGTTTCCCTAACAATCGAAAAATTATGACAAAATTGTGAAAACTACGACAGAACCAACTATCCAGCTAGCGCATTTCTGCCCTTTCCAAAATCTACCAGCCAATTCTCCACTACAATTCTGTCGACCCACATATAGTTTCTAATTTCGTAGCCCAAATTTTGATAGCGCAATTTCCCTCGGATTCCACGGCGTCAAAAGTCCAGCGCGAGAAGAAATGTCAACTATCCTTCCCTCCTCTCTCTCTCTCTCTCTCTCTCTCTCTCTCTCTCTCAGCTCGGCGCAAATGCACAGCGGCGCTGCGGCGCGTTTATAAGGCGGCTCGGTTATGACGTCGGTCCACCCCGCTCCCCCCCGCCGCGCTTCGGAAAGTTTCCCAAAACTGCTGAATGTACCGGACGCCGGACGGAATTACTACTCCCCCGGGCCTAGTACTCGTCCGCGCTGCTATGATATCTACATATATAGCCGACATGAGCAGGCGCGAAAATTCTGGCTCGCGCCGCAAGTCACGGCGGACACGAAGGCGCGTACGGGCACGGGTTCATACACACATACACCTCTCTCTCTCTCTCTCTCTCTCCCTCTCTCTCTCTCTCTCTCTCTCTCTCTCTCTCTCTCTCTCTCTCTCTCTCTCTCTCTCTCTCTCTCTCTCTCTCTCTCGCGTACGCAGCAAAAGCACGCGCGCACAGCGTCACGTCGCGATTTTGTATGGCGGATCTGTGTTTCGCGAATATTTATCTGGCCGATAATTCTCGGCACCATCTCTAAATCGTGACTTACATAGATATATTTGTGTGTAGAGTGTCCAATTCAGATTAAATCGCCTATATGTATATATAGGCAAGGTCACTGTGGTGGTTCTCGATATCTGTTGAGTAGGAGAAGGATTGCATTTCCAAACCTGCTTCTGTTACGGATTTCGTATAATACTCTTCCTAAAGTTTCATTACTCAACTCTTTAATGTATCTCTTACTATTTACATAGAGACGCGCACACACACACACACGCGCACACACACACACACACACACACACACACACACACACACACACACACACACACACACACACACACAATTTCTCTGTTTATTTTGAAGGCTTTCAGTCTACTGATGTTCCTTTTATTGTTATTATGACAATTCTCTAGTCATTTTATTATGAAAATGTTCGCAGATCTTGAAAATAATTTTATCGCGTACATAAATTCTTTTTTTCTCATAATCCATTACGTATAATTGCCAATGAGAAAATTTATCGTCTTTGTTTATATTAAATTTAAAGACTTTTTTTATTTTTATTTGTATTATATCACTAATAATTTGTAGTATCTATATATCTATTCAAACTAATATTATATAATCGAAAGATAAGGTTTGCTCGTATGGACAGAAAAATCTCAAAAACTAATTAACCGATCGCAATTAAATTATAACAGAATATAATTCTGATGCAGTTGAGTGACATAGGATAGTTTATTTTTAATTGATGTTAGAGCACAAAAAGATCCTCGAATGAGACGGCAATTTTTTTATAGAATTGACATTTTACAAAGGATTATACAAATGTAAAATGTGACTCAAGGCTATTCAAAAAGATCAGTCAACTTCGCTACTTTAATGTGATTGCATACGTTAGAATCATAATATACAAATAAATAGTTTAATTATAATAATAATTTTAATTACAATATTCTTGTATAATTATTGAATTATTAACTGTATTGTAAAAATTTGTTTAGAAAAAATATTTATTTATACATGAAAAATTTTATTTCCTAATCTTATTCTGTAATGAAGGTTAAGAAATTTCTGTAAATAGTTCTGCATTCAAAATTGCCAATTGTATTTTCTAATTGACAAGAAGGTAAACAAAAATATTTACATACAAAATATAATTGCATAAATAGATATCTTTCTCACAAACCTAGCTAGAAAATATTAAATAAGCATTGGTATAAAATGTCAACTGAAATTCATAACCTCAAATTCATACATTTATATTAATATCCATATTACTTCCTAGTATATGTTTAAGGTACACAGGCAGGTTTACTTATTCATCTGCTCGTTACCAGATAAAAAAAATACATTCTGTAGGAACTTTGGTAATTAACAATCGACATTTACGCGCCTACGACTTAAGTAAATCCATTAACACTGCGTAAAATAATGGACGACTTAGCTCGCGCAAAAGCCGGCGCTCAGTGCGGCCTTGGATCACGCTGCGCTTTAAAATAATTCATCGCGCGCGCGGCAATCGGTTCCATATTTGTGCGCAGACGAAGCCGAGACCCACATTGGTGCGATGCCGTTCTCGACATTTTTCTCCGACGCGTTGCCCAAACCCGCTCGTCTTCGTCACTCCTGTTACTCTCGTCGCCCTCTACCCTTATCCAATCGTCGGCCGATCGAGATCGCGTCGATGCCCCGTACACGTGGGCCGTAAATAGCCAACGATTGTCGGATCGTCGTCGTGGTGGTCGTCGTCGCCTACCACCCCCTCCCCGCCCCGACCACGATAAAGACGGGGCTTAAACGCGGCGCGAGCGTCCGCGGGCGAATGATCGTAAAGGCTTTTACACCACTCGCTATCGCGGGGACGTTTGGAAGGGATCGCGCGTCCGTGTGGATATCTCGGTCGCGGCGGGGGGCACTGCAGTCATAACGCGTGTAACGAGGCGCTTACGAGTGTGCGCGGTGCTGGGTATCATTATATATATATATATATATATATATATATATATATATATATATGTATATATATTTCGCCGCCCCACTTATAGATATTAGCGAGTGTGCATAAGCGTATGCAACGAAGAATTTCTTCTCCACCGCCCCTCTCAATACTTGTAGCCGTAATTTTTTTTTACCGCGCGATGATTAATTTATCAATAAAGTTCTTTCGGAAATTTTCCTTTTTACGTTGGACGAGCGATCGATGTACGGGAAAAAATTGATGCCTGGTTTGAGAATAAATTTTGATAAAACATTGTAATACGATGGTGTTAGACATTCGCCTATCGAAAAACAGGAGGGATAGTGACCGAAGAACGAACGCGATCGTGATATTCGAAGGCGTTCTATATCTAATTCGTGAATCAAGTAACGAAGTATAGAAAAGCAGCGAGCAGTGATCGAATTAATTCATTCTTGTTATTCAAGTTGGTAAGGTATAAGTTATTTCATATTTTTATCGCATACACCCATTGTATATTGTTCTCGTTATAGTTTATTCGTAAAAAATCGTCGCAGATATATAAATTATATAATTATCATTAGTAATTACTGTTGTATTTCAAATTTATTTTAAAGTTTCTACTTAGTCTGTCAGTGTTATCAACTGCATCCAATAATTTTAACAAATCTGATAATAAAAATGAAAATGTAAATACATGCATTTAAGCCTGCTTTTAGTACTGAAAAGAATAATAAATAAATAAGCTAATCAAAATAATTTTATGTGACAGCCTTTTTCATTTTCTAATCATATTTAATGCCAGCTCCTTTAAAATAAGCATTTCCAAATCTTACTGTTCAGCGTTGCAGCCAATGACGCGTGATCGCAATCGTATGCATTGAAGGGCATTAATATTTATTGAAAAGTTGCCTTCCGCTGCAATTAATTTGTTCGCACAAGGAATGCAAGAAATCTGTGTACCCGATTCTTCGTAATATATATAAATAACAAGGATAAAATAACGATTTTCCGTGAAATTCGATACTAATCAGATGAAAATAGAACATCTACGAATTCCTTTAACTTAAATAAAACATTAATTACTTTTAATGATTGCCTTCAAAACGAAGTCACTTCTATTCTAATAAATAATTCTGAACAACCGAGATATATTTCGATCGTTGCATTACGTAAATAAATTATAGGTTTCAAACAGTACTGTAACAGGTTCGTGCATTTTATGCAGAAATATCGAGTTTAGGTCATGCTCTAGTAAAAATGCTGTGCAATCCTGTGGTTCGAATTGAACGTAAAATTGGTGCAGCGTTGCAATAAGTTCTTCTTCGTAGCTAAATATTACAATAAGAAATGTGTATTGCAACGAAGCTCTAGCATCGATTTAATTTTAGACAGTAACGTCAAAATCTTAAGTTTACGGCTGTTTAAAATATCGAGTGTAGTCGGATGAAAAGAATAAATAGTTGAGGACCAACTATTCGTGTCTTGTAATGGTAGTTGTTGTATAGCGTACCACTAGCGCACCCTAGGAAAGAATGGATAGGAACGATTTTTACAGAGCCTTTGATACAATACCAGTTTATTCATAATGAAAATAGTTTTTTTTTAAGTTTATTTCGTAATTATAAGAAACTTGATAATACGTTCTAGAATGCAATATAGAAAAAAAACAGAAATTATTCGTATAAATTCTTGGATTTAAAATGGATCAAATAATAAAAAAAATAAACAAACTCTTCTTTTTAGAAGATTCTTTAATATCTTGTCTTTTTCGGTTCTATGAAGATTTTTATTAAAATAAAAATTTAAAAAATTCCATTCTTTACACAAAAAAGGTAAAAATTGAATTATTAAAAATGAATATTAAACCAAATAAAATTAGAATAATGTAAAACTACAGTATTTATCGAAAAATGATCAGAATCATATCTAGATATTATTTAGTAATTTAAGTTCATTATTTTTCAATTTTGATTCTAATAAAGGGCCTAAAGAGGATAATAAAAGAAAATTATCGATAAAACGTAAGATAGAGAAAACTCTAGTCTCATTGGGAAATTATTCACCAAACTTTTACCTTACTTTGTCGAAAGAATTTTAAATTATTTATTACGAGTCTCAAACGCTAGAGAAATTTCTTCAAATATGTATATATATATATATATATATATATATATATATATATATACACATATGAAATAATTTAACGCGCGGTTAAATGATATCGTACGCCGTACGAACATTCCGTCCCCCGTATACGGCACGGCGCATTTGACAAAAACAATTCATCCGGGACCGCGGAGATAAAGCGGTCGTCGCCGAGGGTCCGGCGGGCGGGCAGGCTCGCAAAGTCGAAGATTCAGTTTCGAACAATGCCGCGGTAATTGCTCCTGCTTCCCCTTCGCCCTCTCTCTCTCTCTCTCTCTCTCTCTCTCTCTCTCTCTCTCTCTCTCTCTCTCTCGCTCTCCCTCGCTCTCGGCAATCTACGAAATTCCAGCGAAATTGAACGCATCCCCGGGCTTTAACCCGTGGGCGCGCGTGGAACACAAAGCGCGGAGATCCACGCGAGCGCGGCGGTCGGAGGAGGGCCGGAGGACCTGAGGGATGGCGAGGGTTGAAAAAAAAAACCGGTACTCGCGGGACACGAGAGTCGGAGAGGAGTCGCGTCGTCCCTCCCCCCCCCCCAAAGCCAACCACCGCGATAAACAAGGGATCTTCGGACCGCGACGTCCTACAATGCTTCAGTTTTCCCTCCGTCCCTCGCACCCTCTTTCCCTCATTCCGTCTCTATCTGTCTGGCGTGCTTTTGAGCAGCCATTAGATAGTATTGTTAATTCAACGTGCGGCTGACATTTCATTTGCGTCGGGACAATGTCACTGGCACCCCTCTGGGCCACGTGCGTGGAGAGGCCGAGGGGGGTGGGGGTATGCGGCTCCCTCTCTCCCTCCCCTCTCCACTCGTGGATACGTTTAGCGTTCGCGCCCGATCTTTGTCGAATAGAAGCCTCGTACCACCTCCACCCCCCCTCACACACACACACACACACACACATTAGCGAAATATGCCGCGAGAATGCGAGGCGATCTCCCGCACGACAGTGCACGAAGCGAGGAATAAAGACTTTGATTGATTTTTATAAAAATCGAAAATAAAGAAAACAATGAAGAAATAAAGAGAAAAACAGGTGGAGAGTGCTTATGTCCTAAGTAGTCAACAATTAAAATTGAAACGCAAAATTGTCCAATCTAAGATTTATCGCTAATAATTATAATGTGGAATGTAATAGTCATAATAGAGGAAGAACGCGCGGACGGCGATCTCGGTTATGAGACGATAAAAAATTCAAATATACGCATTTATAATTAATAATACGGTATTTCAATAAAATGTAATGAAGGAACAATATAATAATAATTTAAAAAGAACAAAAAATAGCAAGCCACAAGGGGACATTAAAGGTAACATCAAGCCAGAAAAAAGAAAAAGCTTGATAATACTTATCATAAGAAATAGACGACGAAACGCATATATTCAGTTATAAAATAAATAACGATGTAACTGAATTTTCATACAGAATGAGACTAGGAGGAGGGCCGTGCGTTCGAAAAGTAAAAAAAAACGACGACTTTTAACGTCCGTGCGTTTACCGAATACTAAAGTGGCACGCGCGTGCGCGTCCTTAAAAGACCCTCTCGTTTTGAAAAAAAAAAGAAAAGAAAAGAAAAAGGAAAATCGTCAACAGCTCGCCGATGAATAATGCATACCGTATGTACACCGTGGCCGCCTTTCCGATTTTTCAATTAAATCGAGGGGGGGGGAGGGCCGCGCATAATGTCGCGACCCCTGCCCCTTTATCGATTATATATAAAAACGAAGGGGGAAAAGATGAAAAAAGGGAAAGGGAGCCTCATTATCCCATTAATAAACCGCGCAGAGTGAAAAATCAATGGGGGCGCTTGATTGAAAATTATTCCTTTTCGATTCGGCTTGTGAGATATTAGCATACTTAACAATTTGTTCAGAGTTTTAATAAGATTTCGTAATTTCAAAAATATTTATTCAATGCGACCGTTGAGTTTATTAAAATATACACGAGAATTAGTGCGTTGCAATGTTACACGATTCGAATATATATATATATATTGAGGATAGTTTTAAGTTTATAAACAAATGCAGAAAATTTTTAATATTAAAGCACTTGCATCTAATTATTTATTATTAAAAAACAAAAAAAAGATTAAATCTGAAGTTCTTTTTACTTGAATAAAATAAACGATTCTTGTATATCAAGTAGTATTATAAATGATTAGTTTGACATTCGTGTAATCTTCAGCTTAAAGTACATGATTCACTCAATGATATTGATTTCAGTCATATAGGGACGCCATTCTTAAAAGTATGTTTATATATGAATATTTAGATAAAAGTTGTTATTCGAACATTCCCTATAATTTTAAATAATATAGACTTTTTATATTATAATTAATCAAATTCCACGTTATATGCGAGTAGTCATGGAAATAAAATAAAATAAATAATTTTTTTATTTAAGACAGTATTTAATTTATTTTAAATACAAATGTTACATTAATCAAACATGTTCTTTTTACAAAATAGGAATGTATTTAATTTAAAAACATATTTCTGAAATACTATTTCTGAAATTCAAAATATCAATTTGAATATTTTTTAAATTAAAGTAAATATTTTCTACTTCGAAATGTCATTCTAAATTCAACTTCCTTTCTAAAAATCATGTATAAAGATATTTGCAAATATCAACTTAATAATATTTTATTATCAAATAAGTAGTTTGATTATTTAAAAGCAATCATATAGAATAATAATTTATTGAGGTCAAGTAATTACATTTATTTATTTGCCAATAACTGGGCTATATAATTTGAAAAACGTTTTCGAAATAAATTTTTATAAATATGCAGTATATTCCAAACATATTGATTTTTAATTTCATTTGGCTTTTATTAATGAATATTTTGTTCTTAATAATTCGTATATGTACTACTTCAAAAAGTAAATTTATAAATATAATCAAATAATTTTTAACTAATCAGTTATAAAAACTAAAATATTCTCATTAAATCAAAATTGATGATTTAGAAGAAAAAAAATTGGAAACAAAGAATTCAGTAAATTTTACGGGCTTATTTACGGGATTTTAGTACACTAAAAATCTATAATAAAAATTTCTATAACTAAAAATTCTTGTTTAAATTAGAAAAATATCGTTGTATAAAAATCAAGTAATTATTTTCAATAGGAATTTATGCATAATTAAAGAAATACGTCGCTTTATGATTAGTAAAAACATTTGGCCAATTTATTTAAGCGCTAGTATTTATTTTTAAACCACCAGGCATCTTTATCTTTATCCCGCGAGGTACATCCGTCCTACTATAAACATAAAAATCATCAGGCGATGATCCTAATATAACCGAAATCATTTGCGCAGGAAAGCCGCTCGTCATCAATGCGCCCGACATTACTTATAGAGCACCAAAAAAAAAAAAATTTTAATCTCAGACGCTAGAAACTAAGCGTACACAAAAATAAATTAAAATTAAAATGACAGAAACATCTCGTTGGATGAGTAGATGTACGCAGAAGAGTCACGAGATATGGAAAGTATTGCTACTTCCGGATTTCAAAGACCAGTTTTCATCAATTTCCAACGTTCGAGCTGATGGCTCTATCGCCATGAAAATTGGCAGCTGCGATAGCCGCGAGGTGGAAGCGGGGCACATCGAGAAAGCTTATCTATTACTTAAATGCTTCAAGTGAGAAATGATGAGTGGAAGGGGATCTCGATCTCGAAGACCGACCGTGGGCAGGATAGAAATTTGAGACGGGTTTTCGACATTTCGAAATTTCAAAAGCCTTTTTCTCGAAACCACTCGTACTAAAGTTCACCGATCGATCTGAAATTTTTAAAAATCTATTTTGCTTTGCCCATCAACTTACGTAGGGATGTACATTGTGTCAGATAGTTTTATTTCTGTACGCAATATTGTATCGATTTGACTAACGGTACCAGAAATCTATCCTTCGAAAGTTCAGAATTTCGCGAAACGTCGATACATTAAAAGAGGAACAAAAATCCTACGTACATCGACTGCCATTGAGCAACACAGAATATATAGAACGTCGAATTTTTGTTCAAAATATCCAGAATTATCCACGAGCTAGGTTATCGGCCGTAAGCCCCTGAAAAAAGTCAGCCACTCGGTCTGAGAAATGTTGCGGCACAGTTGTTTTCTCTTCCGTTCCAAAAATAAAAATCGTAGACACTCGATAGTAAGAAAAAAAATTTTCATTGCACCCAAAACAAGAAGAAAAAAAAAACATATCGCGAAATTCGACCATTTTTCGCTCGCCTCTACGACGCGGTGCTCACGAGTACTGCTATTTGCTCGCGCCCGACGGGGGGCGGGGCCGGGGCGACGCTGGAAAACGCGTTTTCTCACGGGATAAAATGGGGAAAACGTCCCGCGGTGAATATTTTACGGCTCGTGCGCGCCCCGGCGTTTTATTGAATTCCTCCGATTATATTCCTCCGTGCCTTTGCGATTCGAAAGGTCGGTGAGGGGTTGGGGGGAGGGGGGCGGGGGGAGGAGGCCCGCGCTCGCACACGTAAGGCCGAGTGCATAAAATAGATTGAGAATCGTCTCCTACTTTCTCCTCCCCCCCTCCCTCTTCTTCCTCGCAACGATATGGCCGTTCCGTAACACCGCGCTTTCGCCGTGCCAGAGGAGATATAATTTCAATGATCGTACGTGCGTTATGGATGAAGAAGTCGAGTGGGGGGAGGACGTGGGAGAGAGAGGAAGCGAAGATACCGCCCATTCGTACTAAGACGTATAGCTCTCGAAACAACTGTTAGCGTTATACACTGCAACGCTATTAGCGTAGCTCTGGAGGAGAATCGCTTATATACACGAAGTTTCCGAGAAGCGATTAGTCAACTATTCATATATATATATATATATATATATATATATATATATATATATATATATATACACAGGGAGTAAAGACGGTTTTCCTCCTTTGACTGAAGATTGCGGAGCGCGCGCCCCCTCGAGATCGAGGACGCGACGGTGGAGCGGTAAGGGGTGAGCCGGGAGATGGGATGAGTGGGGGGAGGGGAGTAGTGTTTGCAGACTGCTCTCTTTCTGCACGAGGCAGATATCGGCTGCTGCGTCGGACAAATTTAGGGAGGGGAATGGGAAGGAGATGGGGAGGAGAGACGTCGATAAACTGACTCTGATATATCTTTGCACTGAATCAATTTGTCTTTATTTTCGACCGGCTTTCGTAGGCGTCGTTAATCATCCTTAATACTTTCCCAGGATCAAAGATCGAGAAATTCTTTTTTTTTGTATTATTACCATTGCTTTTCCAAGAGTTGGGTCAATGTATATTTTTGCTCCTCTGATGATATTTTTTTATTCTTCATTTACTAGGATTATAATTGCAACGAGATAAATCCACATTTGTGCATTCAGTTCGTTTTCCTGCTTATTATTTTATTATACTACTAGATATATAATTTTACAACGTTATTATATTAAATTTTCGAATTATCTAACTATTTCATATAATTGTTATTATTTTATCTGAATACATTCATAATTACTTTAAAATTTTAACAAGTCAATTTAGGGTAGAGCATCGTCGTAGAGCAACAAAACCGTTTTGAAAGCATTACGGTAAAATTGCCATAAAAATATAAGCTCAATACAAATATTTAAGTCATAAAGCTCTGATGCAGACTTAAATGATAGATTTGCGCAATGATAAAACACGCGCTGAAAACAAGTTTTTTATGCGGACGACAAAATTTAGCATTACTGCAATACCCAGTATTTCGTACAATAAATTAAAAATATAATTCGGTCGAGCGCCCGATTGCGTGTGCGTGCGTGCGCACATACACACGCATCCATGTTTATGCGCCTCGAGCACTCGGTGGCCAGGGAACGTCACCGAGAATCAAGTAGCCGCGGACGAGAATGAAATATAGTAGAAAGCAAATATTCCAAGTAGTTCAAGTGCGATGTTGCCCCCAGACAGGGGGAATTCAAATAAAGCTTTCATTACTCGCGCACGCGCGTCATTCCACTAATCCCATTAATGTATATATATATATATATATATATATATATATATATATATATATATCGTACTTCATTTAAATTTTATTATTACGAAGCGCCGGGGATTCTTCTAATTTATTACGGCTCGCCAGGCCCGCGAGCGCGCGACTTTTCCGGGGGCCGCCAACATTGTCGTATACGACCGAGCCGTTTTTCCGGCCGACTGACGGCTCGTCGGCCGCCCGCATAATGCAACGAAAATAGACGTCGCGCCCAGCGCAATTCAACCGGCAAGAGGCGGAAAAATTACGAGCGCTGCTCGGCGTATCTCCGGGTGGCGTCGAACGTCATCGATCGCCATCGATACGGGTCTGAGAATTTGCGAAATTCCGGGTAGCGACGATTACGTCCATGAAGCTTGCGCGATCGCGTCATGTAAGATAGTTGAATGAATAATATTTTTTTTTTTTTTTTTGTTAAATAAAAATTCGTTGTATAATCATTTTTGATGGTCAGTTCAGTGCGATCGAGTACTTGTACGCGTTTTAATTGTTATACTAATATAATACGTTCGCGTTAGTTTCATCGTTTTCTGACATCTTACTTTTATATCTAATTATTCACAATTAATTAATCCATTCAATACATTCATCCAATACATTACATACGATCATACGACAATAAAGGCGAATTTTTTGTCCACCAGGGACCCGTGTTTACCGTAAATACGGCACAATCGTTATGCGCATCGGACAAAGTTTCAATCAACAATAAATATTATACGTTTCATGGGGTTTTTATGCCCACCAGGCTTTTCTCAAAGAGCCAATAAATTAATTTAATTTATTTTTTACGTAAAAATTAAATTTGTAAGCATTTTTCTATTTTCCACTATATAATGCACATTGTGCACTTATTTTCAATTTTAAATCGTCTTCGATATCGGAATAATATATTTTCGTGTTTTTCAATATAATATATCGTTCACCTTTTAGCTGAACGTTATCTAATGGAATAATATTTACTTTAATTCACTGAATTTTTTCTTCCTCTCGATTAAAAGAGCATTAGCCATTTTATTAAATGAATTCTTTATCGATTTAATATACATTGGACAATTTACTGACAAATATACAGACACTATTGAGATAAGTATATTTTTATTCATTCGATTTTTAGAATTTCAGCTTTTCGCTCTTATTAATTCGCAGATTATAGTTAGTATTAAATCAAACGGGATATTAATTCAATACTTTAGATAGTTTAAAACAATAATACAACATTTTAACGGCAAAGCAATTATTTTTTAAATACTATTAAAATATTTGAATAATATAAGTAGAATAATTGTCTGTTTTTAATTCATGATCAGCTAATACTAAAATAAACGTATAAATATTGATTTTTTATAAATGAGAAAAAGGAAAAAATTTAATATGGCGAGATAGACCTGGAGGAATAAAAATTTTTGTTCAAATTTAATCGAAGATCTTTCGGAATATCATTTGAGTAATGACTAAATAGGGAATACATTATAAACAAAAATAAAAAAAGTGTCCAAGATAATTTAAAATTGAAAATAACTCCTGAAAAAATAAAAGAACAAAAAAGAAACATCGAAATCCATCGGCACTTTACTACAGTTTTCAAGAAGCACCGAGGAAAGAAGAACAAAAAGAACGCAGCGTAAAGAAGAAAAAAGAAGTGACCCTCACCCAAATCCAGGCCCCGCAGCCCCGACGGCGCGGACAGCAGCAGGAGGGCGACTACGACGACGGCGACGGCGACGGGGAGGCGGCCCCTCGTCGAGAAGCCGCGCCGGCCGCAGAGCGCCATGCTTAATTGGCGAGCGGGGCGTTCAAGGCGGCGCTGGGCCGCCTCGTCGGGGCCCACGGCGGCTGCAGCGGCTCCTCCGCATCCCCGGTCCCCGGGGCCCGACGCTCGCGCCGCAGTACCCGCGGCAGTGGCGTCGGCGGCGCTGGCATCCCCCTCCCCCCTCAGCCGCGCGGTCCTCGTCGCCGGCTCGGCGAGCCGCCGCCGGGCGCCGGCCCGTGGACGTTCATCGGGCGCTGGGCGGTTGTCGAGCGGGCGCCGACTGTCGTCCTGGTCTGAAACTGAAAGAGAGATAGGGGGCGGTTACCTTTTTACGTCCGCGTGCATCGGTGTAGTTACTAAGCAATATCGCGAGGTTATTAAGAGGCTGGTGGAAGTTGTAAGCGTCCCTTACATGTAAGTTAGATCTTTTAAGGTAATCACAAGATCAGTCGACCGTTATTTATAATTATTATTCGAAGAAAATTTAAATCAAAACGCTTACGATCAAGTTTCATCATATATTTATGATATAAGCAAGAGATAAACTCCATTTTCTGTTTTGTAAATGGTATAATCGATGAAGTAACTGACTGAAAAGATCGAGAAAAGGTAATATGTAGCAGAAAAAGTCCCATTCAGAGCCTTATGTTTGATCGAAAGGCCGGCTTTAAAAAAAAAAAAAGAAAGGATAAAACACGTAAAGTTCTCATGATCTCGATAAAGAATTTTATTCAATTTATCTCTTTTTCACAAATAGGGCTTCCGATATTTTAACGCTTTAAATCAATTTATAGGGTAAAAATTTATGTCGTCGGTGAATTTTGAAATAAAAAAAAAAAAAACAAAAATTTTGTACAAAATATGTAATCAAATAATGCCATCATGCTGTATTATTGATACTTCGTTTTGCTTTTGTAACACACACTATCCGTATGGCTGTGAATCAGTAATGAAATAAAAATCGTTTATTTAATCATTGCATGATAAAGTTTATCCATTCCCTTGATAAACCTTGAATTATTAAAAATTACGTGGAAAAATCGATTTTTCTCCATAGTATCCGTGAAATACGTCTTTACAAACACACGGGCATTAAAAACTGTAAAGTCATATTTTGTAAATGTTGCAGAAAGTCAAAATTTCCGGTACAGGAAAGAATTGTTCGCACTTGTGTCGAGTATTAGCACTTGGCCATGTTTTACTTTGCAGCCTGTACAACCAACTTTATTTTATACATAATATATATATATATATATATATATATATATATATATATATATATATATATATGACAGATTCTGCAAAATTGTAGAAACTTTCAGTTAAATAATTAAACTGTAAATATATACTCATAATATAATATATACTCATTAATCATTTTTGTTAAACAGATGCCGATTCTGAAAATATATCAGTATATGCAATATTTCGTTGGAAATGTAATTGTAATAGAGTCCTTGTGCCAAAGTGTATTAACGAAAGATCCTCTTAATACTTTGTGAAAATACGACTTATTACAGTTGTCGAGCTTATACTCGCTCGTTTTACAACAAAATCACCTCCGTTCGTCGTTCGAAGTTTAAAATCGTTCCAAAAATCTTCAACCCGCCGTGTAACTTTAACAACCACCCTCCACTCCTAATTTTCGCCCCTCTCTTTAACAACGAAATTAACTTTTAACAAATGCTGAACTAAGGATTCGGTCAACGAGCTAAGAGCGTGCTTTCGAGGGAGAAAAGTAGGAGGGCTCGACTCTTATATAGTACACACACACACACACACACACACACACACATATATATATATATATATATATATATATATATATATAGTAATGACTTGATTCATGTTCTAGAAAACGGAGAGAAGGTGGATTTGTTGCACCGTTTTTTTTTCCTTCAACCATAGCCCACAATGGCAGCGCGACGTACGCGCGACTCAGCGCACCTGCTTTTCCCGATCGACGAAATGGAAAACGCTGTAAAAGAAAAAAAAACAGCTGCCTCCGCATTATATTCTCGTCCGATGTTCATCGGATTATAGCGATTTTAATTCACGCGGATATAAAGGCCAAACTTTTAACAATGGGCCTTTGTACGCGCGCATGATATTTTGGGTGTTTTTTTTTGGGTTGCGCAAAAGGGCAAGTGCAGTCTGATTAAAATGTGCCTCGACCTTATTGCTCGCTTTTATCGCTACGCTGGTGTTGTCGTAGGTCTAGAATTATGTACGATCGATGTAAAATTGATTAATGATTTAGCAGGCAAGAGAGAAGAGAGAGAGAGAGAGAGAGAGAGAGAGAGAGAGGAATCCACTGCTCCCCGAGGACGCTTCATTATCATCCATTTAAGTGTACGGTAATACGCTTTGTTCGCCCGTCGTTGATCCGCGGCATCGATTGATTATGGAAACGCCGCAACGTTATAATCGTGCGAAAGAGAGCGAACGATAACGCCCTCCCGGCGTCCGACCCGCGCAACAGAGAAAAGATGCATCGCGAATAGTCGGACGGAAGTGTTTTCGAATCGAACGCGGAATCCGAATGGAGAGGGACGTCGGGCACACGCGCGGAACGCAGGCGCTCGAATCATTAACGGGAATTATCGCCGTCGGAAGCATGTCTAGCGCTCCACCGCCCCCCCCCCCCCCCACCACCGACACTCACCTCTCTGTAGGGACGCCCCATTCACCCCTGTTCACCGGCGAAAAATCAATGGCACCTCCATCGCTCCGGAAACTTTCCACCTATCCGGCTACTCCAACTCGCCTCTGCACCGTCACCCCGGCTTCGCGGACTCACTTCTCATTCAGAATCGACGCGCTTTTATCGCATATGTCCATGTGTGTGAGTGTGTGTACATATACAGCCGGAGTCGCGCGGCTACGGCCAGACGTGCTTGGCATTCGCGTCGCTTCGCCACCCCCCTCCCCGGCCCCGATGCATCATTCGTGCACTCGCCACTCGGCGGAAGGGGGGGGGCGGAGAGGGCAGAGGTGGGGCTAGAAGGATGGCTCCATTCCCTCCGGGTTGGGAAGAGAGACGTTTTATACGATTGCCCCCTCGCCCGATGGCGTTTACCGACGCGACCGGCGGCCCCGATAAAACAATCTCCGACATTATCTCCGAGGACGACGCCGGCGCGGCGGAGAGAAGGAATTTTCGAGTTTTTTCTTAAATATGCTTTCCAGCGTTTTCCGACGAGCTCGGCGTTCGCACGGTGCGCGGCGAGTGGACCGTTGGCGGTCGTCGAGTTTGCCGAACGGGGCAAGACGTGCAAGGGAGATAATTCCTTCTCCTTTTTCTTTTTTTCGTTCGTCGCTCGAAGTCGTGGATTTTTCCGCGGCTCCGCTCGCGAATTGCGCTTTTACGACTTCGGTTCTCCAAACGATCCGCGACATGTGCTGGGTGAGCGGGGGGGGGGGGGTAAGCGAGCTTAACTTTTTCCTGCAACGTCTCTTTCGCGCCGCATGCACAATTAAATATAAACTTTGTTTACGAAGCATCGTTTAACAACTATAATCGCTTGCGTACGAATGCGCGCAGTCGCTGGCATGTGGGATAAAAGTTTCAAAAAACAAATAAATTCGCGAAAACCGCATTGAATAGCGCGTACGATTCGTTTGTTTCCGACGGCAGGCGACGAAACAGATCGTTAGTTTTAGGGCTTGACTGCTTTAACTGCTGCAGTACTTGTGTCGCACTTTGCCACATTATTGTCCGAGCCAGACCTGTTCGTTCATTTGAAACTTAAGTTTTCGGCCGATACGTGTTCTTGCAAGCATTATTTATCGCCATCTTTTCTCTTACCTTTTGCTTGATGTTTAAAAAAAATTCAATTAAATGTGTCTGGTTATTACAGTGTTTACTTATGAATCGGAGCTCAACTGCATAAGCAGCAAGATATTCACTGATTTAATATAAAGAAAAATTGAGTACTTGTTTCTTGAGCAGGTCTATTTTTTATCGATTCGATTTCGAAAAGTTTGTAGAAAAAATTCCAAAAACTTTAGCTGTCCTCTGATAAAGGATATCTTCCCTCATACATCTGATCAGTCCTCCTTACAAATCTAGCTAATTTATTTCACCTTCTATCTTTATTTTGCTTTTAATTTACGAATATTTCTTGCTAACGACGGCCGAGTCCATCGACAGCAAAATAAACGCGAAAACACGACAGAAACCTCGACGATAAAATCGTCTCATCTAAAATAAATAAATAAATAAATTTTATATTTCATATATCTAATCAAAATTTACAGCTGTTTCGAAAAATATGTATGAGATACCTATGTGAATAAAAAAAGGAAACTAAAAATTTACACAAATATTAATTTGACTTTATAACCAAAAATATAATTTGAATTTCACCATTACATCATCCAAGCAAACAAGAAACATAAAAATTCGTTTTTCTCACGATTATCATTGTACGCCGAAGGAAAAGAGAAAACAGAAAAATTCATTTTCGCCGCTTACATTTCATTCCGACCCCCCTCCCCACGTCGACGGGAGCGAGGTTGCGAACTGCGCACCGCGAGACTGGCACGCGGGGGATGATCGCCCCGCATCCCGTCCAAGGGGGCGAGAAAACGTACGGGAGAGTATCGGCGGGAATTAAAAGCGCCACTGCGCGGGACGAGAGATCGCTGACCCCTCCCCCCCCCCATCCCCATCCACTCGATAATGGACTCGGGCGGCGCCGCCGCCGCTTAATTAACCATTTTAAAGGGCTGGCTCTCGCGCCAGCGCCAGGCTCTTTCGACGCTCGCGCGTACGCGCCGCGAGAGCGCTTCGCAACGTTAGCGAGTATTTTATCGTTATCGTTATTACTATTGTTATTGTCGTTGTCGTTATTATTATTGTTATAGTTTGGCATTTAACGTACGGAGTCGCGATTATTGTCACATAAATCCTGACCTATGCGCTTTTTCTTGAACAAGGACTAGCGCGACACCTTCCCACACGAATGGTTGACGAAATTTAGGATTAACGGCGAATAGTAGTGGATTTCATGAGCAGTTCTTTCTCGCAGTTCCAGATCCTGCGTGGAAAACTAACGAGCGAGGTGTCCCTTGATCGTACCACTGACTCCTATTACCATTTCATAATAAGTTGGAAAGAAAATTTTTAATTTCTTTAGTAAGAATTATTACAAAATGATAATATAGATTATACAAAACATTGGGCTCGATAAGAGAAGCGAATTAGACACAGGAAGGCGGTTAAGGACAGAGCATAAAGAAGTTTTTCATCGGGCATTAAATAAGAGGGTCGAAATGGTGAATATTCTGCGGTGAATCTATGAATATTATGTGGCGAATCATAGGTTTATTTCGTAAGACAGTGATTGAAAACAGTACGTTTAAATCATAGAAGGGCAGGAAGTTTTCGAATTGTTCGTTCGAGGGTGTTCCGAAGATATAAGCAAAGGATAAGTGAGACCATTGACTGACAACACTTTTGCAGTATCGAGGATTACTCTAATATGTAGGTCTAAGAATATCTGAGAAAGTAAGCAACTCGACTCATAGTAAATAGTTTATGTATAATGTAGTCTGTCAGATAATTTCTACATAACAGACAGAGAGAGAGAGGGAGAGAGAGAGAGAGAAAGAGAGAGAGAAAGAGAGCGAGCGAGAGAGCCGAACTGTAGATAATCCCTATATTTCAATCCCGCACAGGCGGCTACGGCGTTTGCTTACACGTGCATCCGTTCTCGTTTCCTCCGAGCCGCAAATTTATTTACGCGCTCGCTCGCGGTAAAGTCTGTGCGCGCAGCGTGCAAAGCGCGTACAAGAGCGTGTATACACACAGCGCGCGCGTCTTCACATGCGAAAGTATAGTGACGGGGATAGGGGGACAGATAGAGATAGAGCGAATGTGCGGGGGGGACGGGGGGGTAGGTAGTGGAAGTTAGGACGCGAGGTTGACTTCATTAAGCGGGCTCTGTGAGCTCGCTTTTGCAGTCTGTAAATGTAAACGGTAAATTGCGCAAACTATATATATATATATATATATATATATATATATATATATATATATATATATATCAGGACTGTTTTCAACTTCGGAATATAAATTCAAACGTTCGATGTAATTAAAAAGACGAATGATGTACTGTTTTTTTTGTTTTGTTATTTTGACGAATCTAACTTGCGGAACTTTTTCTGAATTCCTATTGTAAATTTTATCAAACTGACATTACTCTATGTTGATCTAAACGGTATATTGCGCAAACCATATAAATATATATATATGTGTGTGCGTGCGTGCGTGCGTGCGTGCGTGTGTGTGTGTGTGTGTGTGTGTGTGTGTGTGTGTGTGTGTGTGTGTGCATATATATAATGCTGAAGCCAACATTTTTTAATTTTAAAACCGAGCGACACGTGTTATAATTTTTCTTTTTTACGCTCTTATTAACGATAATTTTTACGAACGTTTTTACGAGCCACTAAGTTTGATTTACCGGCCGGTAAAAGAACAAGAACTCCTAACTGTTAGCGGCTGGATACATGAATCATTAAGAAAAGGAAGTAAATTCACTTTTAATCCATATAGCCACATAAATAATATTCGTTTAGTCGCAGTAGGAGTGAGATAAAAGAAAGGAGGGGGGAACGGTTTGGAAGGAAAAGTGAATTATACACAGGTCTTATATGTAACGGCATATATATATATATATATATATATATATATATATATATATATATATATATATATATGAAAAGGAATATATAGTTTTATGGTTGATCTGATTCATTGCGGGTTTTCCAATTTTAGATGGTTGACGATATATATTGCGTTTTTAATCTGTCGCCCTTGATCTTTTAATTTCTATCTCAATTAGCTAATGCACTTGCTTTAACTTTTTCACATCGAAACGTATAAAAATGATTTATGCACGGCATAAATTCAGAAAAGTAATAATCAGCGGAAATTTATTTCATTTTCTTCTATTGCTCCGTAAGTAACACAATTTTCCATAAACTTACTATGTAAAGTTATCTTTCTTATTGTTGCATTGAAATTGCGAATGATTTGTTTTGAAGTTTTATATAATTCTAAAAAAAATATAGAATAAAATGGACTAAAATGTACGAAAGCTGGACTACGATAATATAAAAGAAAAATACAGTTTATTTGCTAACATTTCGAGAACATTAATTTTGATTTTGATTAAGATTTTGCTACCCAGAATTGAACTTGTAATTTGTCCTGAACAAGAAAACATTCAGAATATCATCAATTATATATTAAGAATACAGTATTATTAAAACATTCGTAATCAAAGCAACATTTCTGCGTCTTTACGTTTTAAAGCCCCAATTGGAAATCCGTCAAACTTTCAGCTTTCGAGAGAGCAAAATATTTTTTTTGATGGCAAGCATATACCCATATAATATATTATCTTCTAGGTAATACTTTGAAAGGTCAAAATGAAATGGAGTTTTCTCCATTTTGCAGATTTAATATTATACATTCATCTTGAGAAATACTACATTGTACGAAAAACAACGATACTCCAGACCTTATGTATGGAAATTTAAAAAAATTTTTTTTTGTTTTGATCAATTCCAGAGACTATGTTTATGGTATTTATGCGTTTGTCAATGAAAATATAATTGTCGCCAAAAGCCACAATAATATTCGTAATCAGCAACCAAAGAAGCATATTTATACATTTGCGACGTATTGAATTTGTTTACAAGAACCCCTAATTATAATCCCAGGATTCGATTTATGGCTAAATCAAATAATTTCGACCAAACAGCGGACTCACCTTTAAAATGTAATTTGCGTCTTTAATTTTCATATTAATGTTTATTCCTGTTATTGCATTATTAATGCGATGACAATAGATATTCTATTCGAAGACATGTTTCGCCTTAGCGTAATGCACAAAACTTTATCTAATGTTGTCGTAACTGCCAGCTTACTAAATTTCCAACCATTTTTTGAATAATTTTGATATGTACTATAATTGCATGGAGAATAACAGCGCTAAATTAATGCCACAAGCCGTTGTTCATTGTAAAATAACAAGGCAATCCGAATGAAAAATTTTGGTATGCAATTTTGGGCAACTCTCCGTTCTCTGTGTTACCCAGTGTATATTTTTTTTATAAATGAAACATATATAGAATTCAATATATTTTTTCATATATATAATTATAATTTTAAATATATCGTCAAATTTTCAAAATTACTGTTTTTTTTTATGAATTTCGGCTAAATGCAGAGATATAAATTATAAAGAAAATAAGATTCTACGCTAACACCTACTACGCACGTGTTCCAAAATCATATTGCACTGAAAACAGTTATTTTGCCTATAATAATAGAATTAATCATATGGTCCCCAATGTTAATATGCAAACCCTTAAAATGAACATTATCATATACATTATCTTAATATTTTTATTCTAAACAATATCTCGCAGCCGTGTCAAATGCATTATATCAGATATAAATCCATGATCACCGTTACCAGTCTAATGATAGAAAAAGCGGTCGATAATGAAATAAAGTTGAGGGAAACGACGGAACATTTTGAATAGCCCAGAAGTGCCTTCTTAAAAGTACATTGGCGTACCGACAACACTACGATCATCCGATACTATTTAACAATTAATAATGAGCACTCCAGCCATGCGCCGCGAACACCTTCGATCGGATATTTTTTAAATTTAGTTCGAACATCCGTGGAAAACCACTCCGTTCTGATGGCGAAAAATTCTCCGAACCTCGTTATCCCATTCGAAGAGCCCACCAAATCCTTGCTTAACGAGGAAAACTTGAAACTTTCTCGTAGGCCCTCATGCCTCTCTCTCTCTCTCTCTCTCTCTCTCTCTCTCTCTCTCTCTCTCTATCCCCATCTTCCTTACCGCTCGCTCCCACCCTATCTCTCTCCACTGACGCAGTTTGTCTTGTCCCGATGGTTTCGCGTTTGCGGGCGCGCGCGCGCGCATCTTTTCCCATGATAATCGGGCGCGCGACGTTTGCCGGTCGACCAACCGCGGGGCGACAGGGTGTCGATGTGGCTCAAAGGCACCTCGTCTCTCGACGTCACCGCGAACGCACCCCCCTCCCCCTCCACGGCTGTCTCCACCGCGGGCGAAGCTTTATAATTGTTGATAATTGTTCCCGGGAGCAATGGGCGCGAATCGGCGCGCGCGGCCTACCAGGACGATTCGTCTCTCACTGCTCTCTCATTTCATCAATTTCTTTCGCCGTTCCTATATATATATATATATATCTGTAAACATGCAGGCGCTCTTGATAAAAGCTCTCATTGCAATTAAAATATGCATCGGACTCTACTACAGTGCAGTTCTCAAGTAGTCTGCTTCAGATATAAGAGTTTGAACTTATACTTAGTCGGGAGTATTCGAAGGCAGGAAAAGAAGGAAAAGTTAATTGAGCAGCTTAATCTCTCTCTCTCTTCTCTCTCTCTCTCTCTCTCTCTCTCTCTCTCTCTCCCACACTTTTTCCATGAAGCTAATTTACTAAAGTGTGTACTTGCTCTACATAATATATCGCCACTGTCGAATCTCTTTTGAAATCATTGCTGGATTCGCCTAGATGTTTAGTTTCCCCGATTTGTTCTATTCTAGCTTATATAGTTGCTGGGCTAAGCTTACGGAAAATTAGTACGAAATATCGCATTCCAAATTGAAAATATGCTGTTACTTTGCAACAAACCGTTCGTCTTAATTCGATTACTACTATTTCTAGTTAATTGTATTTTTGTGCATTTGTTTTCCGTTCAATTTTGATAAATAAAAAATTTCGATCCCGGACGTAGATATGCTACTTAATTCTTAAATTTACTTATATCATTACCGAAACATAACGATTTTTTTAACACTATTCTTCAGAAACATCGTTGTGTACTATTCACTGCATGAAGTTTCAAACGATATTCTTACTGATACGATGAGAGAATAACCTGGACACTGCCAATCACCGAGAGAATGAAATAATATATAGTTATTCATAACCTTTTTTTGAACGTTTTCCTCGCGCTCTTGCGCATTGTACTGCCCCCTCCCCCAATATTGCTTTGTCTATGCATAAGATAGGCTTGCTTGCTTGCTTTGTAGTCGGACCGTAAGTTTTGTAAACAAGACAATTGGACCGAAGTACCTTTGTTTCGCCCCCGTAATAAGGCTAGTTTTATGGCTTCTGCGCGCATTAATGCCCTGTACTTCCAATAACCACTGTGCAGGCAGCAATGAAACGAAAAAAAAAAAAGAATAAAAACAAGAAGTAATAGAAACACTCGGGCGCGCAACAATGCGGCCGCGCAGCGAGAATCGTAATTAACGCGCGGCCATTATGCCGGGCATTTTGGGAGAAAGTTGTAAGTATATAATACCCGCGGAGGCTATTAAACTTTGGTAAAGCTCAATACTCGCTTCGATAATAATTAGACGAGGAATAGCAGTTGATGCATAGTTGCTAAGCGCCCGGGAAATTGCATTATTAATAAATCTCACTTTGGCCCGAGCAATTTATACGTATCTGAGCGGTAATTTCGTAATAAGTATTTATTAATCGTTTCGAGATTTAAGATGATTATAATGGCATGGTAAATTATTGCCGCATTCGGCGCCCGGTGAGATCTACCCGTTGCTCGAGCAAGTGAAGGTTCAAAATTTCTATGATATATACAAATCCCATACTTGTGTCTCTAGTGTTGTCGTGAAATAAAATAATATTATTCATAGAATGGAAAAATTACGGTAAATGCACGAGTTTCGATTTTGTGAAATACGAAATAAACAAGGATATGGAAAAAAGCTACTTCGGAAATAATCGTCCGACGAAGAGTAATAAAAGGTACTCGCTATTTTAATTATGCCGACAATAACACATAGAAGCCATATTGTATATGAAACAAAACCTGACAAGAATAAACTCTTGTCAGGTTCGAAGAACGTGGATCGACCGATTGTAATTTCGCCCCATCCCTTGTCCAAGCAAAAAAAAGCTCACGTTCTGCCAATGCCAAGATTACATCCAACATCTCAATCGTGCACTTTGGCAAATAGCCCATTTATTAATATCAACGTATGAGAACATTGGTAAAATTCGTAACAAAACTGCAGTTTTGGGGTAGGGCCTCTAAACAGCACGATAATTTTTATGTAGTTCTAAATTAAAAATCCGTATCTTAAAATTTAAATTTTCCCCAATTCTACATTATTACTATTTTATTTTAGTTAATTCATTAATACTACAGTATTAATCTAAAAAAGTTGAGATACACTTAGATCTGTCAAATTTTAACATAAGTGTCGTATATTAAATATCGAAATATTGGGTATACTTGTATGGGAATAAATTTATAAGTAATTCAAATGTTTGATTATAAAATTAAAAGCAAAATTAGACTCTTACATGATTTTTTAGCATTCGTGTCGATAAATTTAGTCCAATACTAGTTTGTACGTTGACTTTCATTCACGACTCTATTTCCACACTCACGTTTAAAAATTCTAAATCCACATTGTGAATTTAGATGGGATACTAAAAAGCTAATATTATTAGCAGATCGATATAAAAATTTAAACTGAATCAAAAGTTTTTTATTAAGTCATAATAGTAAAACGTCGTGTTGCAATAAACAGTCGTTACTAAATAACTCAAAAAACTATTATAAACTATTAAATATTCTATAAAATTTTCTCTTTTTTCCTTTGTATATATGTTTTGTGCTCAATAATTATAAATATAATTAAAATATTAAAATACAATTCAGCATGAATATGAGGCAACAATCAAAAATTAATAAAAACATAGTAATTTTATTTCAATTAATATATATATATATATATATATGTGTGTGTGTGTGTGTGTGTGTGTGTGTGTGTGTGTGTGTGTGTGTGTGTGTGTGTGTGTGAAAATTTATTTGTTTTTACATTCGTTTACGTAAGACGAAAGTAATGAAGATTAACAGTAATCGCACTTCCAAACAACTATTTCAAGTGTCGAAGGAGATTCGAATTATTTTGACACATTTCTGAATTTAAAGAATAATAACAAGTTTATCCTCCATACGCAATTTGGAGTAGCAACGAAAAACGACTACGACGAAAGCTCGATCATTATACGCAGACTACGGCGAACGCGAACGATTATAACTTAGTTTTTTTTTTTTTTGAAAAGCGACTACCCGTGATTTTCGCTATACCCGCATTAAGTACGAGCGTCCCGTCGTCGAACAATCAGAGCGGCTCCGCTATTGGAACGGAAATTCGCCACCGATGTTTACGTAGGTCCGACTATTCCGACGGAATTTCACTGATAGAACGGGAGAATGGGTGGAGCAGTCGATCGAACGACTGCGTGATGCAAGAGAGAGGTTTTTTAAAACCATTTTTTAACGAACCGTTTTAATGACTGGGATATTTTTAAAATTTTGTGAATGCGAAAATAATTATAAATCCGCTATCGAGGATAATTATATATTCGTTCAAACTAAATGCTCTTATTTACTGAAAACTCTCGATTAGCTATAAGATAAATGTGGTGAAAGAATTATTAGGTGTTCACTTTATATACAAATTAACATTTTAAGAGTCGAAACTAATTCAGTATAAAATGAACTCGACTTCGATCAATGAACTATCGTATAAAAATCGATAACATAAAAATAGTTCAGAAATTTTTAGCTTTATTCGTTCTTAGTAACGATCAATAATCACTTTTTTTACGCTTCCAATAAAAGGATATTAGATGGGAAAAGCTCGAGTTCGCCGTGGAATTTCGTATTAATGCATTTACCTTGAAAATGCGGCCCCGCAACAATAAATCTTTATTCAAATGATCAGAGGACGCCAACTTCTTAATTCATATCGTCATAAACCAGGAGCGATTTATCGACTTTGCAGGCTATTACACTCGCAGTAGTGCGCGCACACGACCGAAAATTTTCTCAAATGTGTGTGAGCGAAAGATACTGTGAGAGTGAGAGAGAGAGGGGGTGAGAGAGGTAAAGCGGAATGGACTGAGATGAAGTGCGCGAGGGAGATGAGCGAGCGAGACAGAGTGAACGAGAGAGGAAGAAAGACATAGCAGAACGAGATGGGACGGCATCTTGAAAGCCCTCGAGCTTTATAGCTTTCCTAGGCGAACTCGCGGAGCTGCGAGGGTATGAATAGCGATAACTGTCGATGCTCCCACTAAAGCCTACCTCTCCCAACCCCTCCCCCATCCCATCCACCCTCCTCGCCGTGCTCGCCCCTCGCGGCGCCCGAGCAATAAGTGCCCCAAGTTTCGGCTACCCCCCATCCAAGCCCCTCCGCCATCCATACACCCGCCCGTCCGCGGCGCCAGGCGCGCAAGATCCGACAGTTGGAAAATTGCGTTTGATTGCCGCGCGCGGCGCACAATGACGTCGACGCGCCGCGCGACAGCGAACTCTGCCCCGTTAATTCACCTACAGTCGGCGCCCTTAAATCGACAGGAGAGAGAGAGAGAGATAGAGAGAGAGAGAGAAAGGAGGGGGTATGGACGTTTCCTTCGAGGCGTCGCATTCGCACCTCCGCGAGAGGAGGGGAGTCTTAAGTGTCGAGCTGGAGGACATAAGTATATATATATATATATATATCGCTCCGATGCTCGTCGAGCTATCGGTTTCGCCCTGCTTTTTCTTCTTCTTCTTACTCCGCCGCCGTTAACGGCGGACTAATTCGCGCATAGCGCGGGAATACGAGGATGTTTGGGGATGAAAGACGCTCTTTCACCGGGACCTCCCGCCCCCTCCCTCCGTCCAAGTGATCGTTAGAGCCGGGAAATGCTCGTTTGACAGGATCTGCGAGAGAAATCGCGGCCATTACGGGATGAATTTACGCCTTCTCATGCTGGGTCGATTACCTTCTTTATGGGATGAGTATAGTGCTGAAAAATATTTCTTTTCATTCGCTTTACGATCTCCTAATATATATATATATATATATATATATATATATATATATATATATATATATATTGGCGCTTTATATATTATTATAAATGTATACGAGTTTCCCAAATCAAAGGCGTGCCTGTTTGATTCATGCCAGTCAATATAATATAGAATAACAGGTAACGTCATCGGTAATGAATTTTTTTCATCGATATAAATTAATTTTCATATATAATTTGCTTCAAATACAAAGGAAATATTATTCAGATAGCTAATTATATTAAAAGGCAATAAATTACACCAATAATAAATATCTGCGATTATTCCAAAACTGATGATTCTTAATAATTAAAATTTATGTCTACTGTTGTACATTATATTAAAACATATTTTTATGGATTGTTGATCGCTTATAATTTAAAGAATTGAAAACATAATTAAAATAATAAATTATTTTCATTACCGATTTTGCCTTTGATATTAAGGAATAAAATACAAGATATAAGGTGATTATATAAAAAAGTAGTCGATATCTGAATTCTGATTATAAAGTTGTAATTATCTGGACTTTATCATTATAAACAAAAGGTTTATGAGTATAGTAAATAAACCATTCGGCACAACCAGTAATTTTTCTATTTGAAGATCTTCTTTTTTGTTACTCCTAATGTGGATAGCGAAATTAATACATATATAGATTATGATGAATATTGTTATAGATTAAGCAATTGAAAAAGTAGTTTACGCCAACTAGAAACTGTTTCTGTCTTTATATTATTTGCATAAAGTCGTTCTGTTTATACTAAACTGCTATACTAAATTCACTTGTTGTACATGTAAATGAATTTTTAGTCGAGTCACACACACTTGCTTGGAAATGACAACTAGTTCACGTATAAACAGAAGAAAATTATAGGTTTTTCAAACATTATTTTCTATTTTATTAACCTTGTGAGCCTAATTAATTTGCAAAAGATTCTAATTTCAGAATTTCTTTTCTACCTTCATTGTTCGATTGTGCTATTGATTGTTTAATACTCAATCTATTCTTGGAAGATTTCATGACTCGGCTTACACCGAAATGTACGTAGACTCTTTTAATGCTTCGTTTCATCGAAATCTCAGTAATTATTGAAATCTTAACGGAGATTTTTCACAGTTTATAATTGACCATTGCGCCGTCGTATTTCAATTACCCCGTCTACGCTTTGCGTTTGGGACGACGCGCAAACTGACAAACACACACGCACATACACACACAGACAGCCACCGATGCCGCCGGATACTTCTTCAGTTTTCCTTCCTCCGTCCTCGTCACCCCCTTCCTTGCAGGACGACGCGAGCTCGGGATATCGAGCGCTTACGCCAAGGAAATTGGAACTCGGCCGCGGCGCTTTCGAGGCGCTCTCTTTACTCGTTATATCGGCCGCTCTCCTCCCTCTTAGTGGGGCAGTTGGAGGGGGGGGGGATCGAGCCGCGCTACTTAAGCGCGCTTATAGGGAGTTCGTTAATTATTCGCGAGAGGTACTTTAAAAAATAAGTTAGAGAGAACTCGGTACTCTGTTGAGAGCCATAGGCAAGGAATAACTTTCGCAATCTTGACCGATCGTATTTTATCGATAATATCGGTTGCCAATTTTCTCGATTGTCTCGGGCACGCCTGTAAAGGATAAAAACTCAATTCTCGGAGGGAGATTCTTCAATCCGTACGATTGCTTTTTTGTTTTTGTTTTCGTGAAAAAAAAAAATCTCTCCTTTATTCGCACGAGGATATGGGAACGACGAAAAATTATTCAATTCGTCTGCCATCGCTCGAGCGCTAATCCCATCTAATGTTCTACTTTGGCTGCAGTCAATGAAGCGGACCAGTAACAAAATCATAACGACTCTCGTCCCAGCTAATTAGGAGCAGAAGATTATCACCCGCGAGTATCCGGGCTTTAGACGCCAATGATTTGCGCATGATTTCATCCATGACTTTCTCCACTTTGAATCGCGGCAATGGATCAAAAATCATTCTCATTCTGCGCCACCCGTCACCGGTTGACGGTTGACCCGGTCGTTTCTTGTTATCCGATTCGAATTCACCAGCGATCGCGCGTGGAAATGGTTCGTACGCGTTTACTCGACCGGAGCACGTTCGCCGTATACTACGACTAAAATATGCTGAACTTTAGCTGTACTTCTGTTCGTACTAAAACAAGGAAGCAGAGCTATCCGTGCATCGTGCACTTCAAAAAAATTTGTACATATTCAACGAGTTATGAAGTATTTTTACTTACAATGCAAGAATTACCGTAGTTCACTACGAAACACTGAGCTACTTTTTTAATCTTTTATAAAATTCTACGACTGAATTACAATACCTGACATATTGTCTACATTATCTACTAATACATACACTGATCGTTCGGTTCAAATACTATTTATTTGCTGTACTTAACAAGTCGTAGCAGTCAGATTTTCAACAAAAATCCAAAATTGCAAAAAAAAAAAAACAAAAAAAAAAAACGAATAAATCGCAAGGAGAGACCTGACAAAAGGAGCCACCGATTCTACGGAACCCCGGCGGCCCAGTGGGTAAAAAACACGGATGAAATTAAAAACTCGTTCTACGCGAGTTTCGCCCTCCGCCCGCCCTCCTCTCACGCGCTTTACCAGCCTCCGCGCCATCGCAGCACCTCCGGGGCTGCATTAAAATTTCAGTACAATCAGCGATCGTTCCTCGCACGCGAGACTCCTTATCTGATAATTGCTTTCTCGATTAGGCCACTCGCGATAATTAGAAAGCGGCGCGCTCGCAGCCTCCTTCGCTTACCCAACCTCTCCCTTTTCCATTCTCTTTCTCTCTCCCTCCCTATCTTTTTTTCTCTCCCCACCGAGCAGCTTGGCCAAAAAGTCCCCCCACACGCTCGAGAAAACGCGACTCTCGGCTTTTATATCGGGAGACGATAATTGTGCGCGCCATTTGTGATCTCTCTCTCTCTCTCTCTCTCTCTCTCTCTCTCTCTCTCCCTCGGTAGGACCGCGCTGCCTGCCCAAGGATAAAGAGAAATTCCGCTGCACTCACGCGGCCTCGTCCGATCTCGCCCTCTGTGTCTGTCAATCTCTCTCGATCACCCATTCTCTCACTCCCTTCGCCACTCGGATATTCGCCTGTCGTTATCGTAATTACCGCGCGCGCGCGCGCGCACGCGCCTACGGCTGACCCCGATCAACGATTCCGGACTCGAAGCGACCGCAGTACGATTCTCTATATGTACAACCCCATCCCTATACATATATATATATATATATATATATATATATATATATATATATATAAAGCCTCGCTCTCCCTCACACCGATCTTCTTGCTCCTTCCGCCGTCTCGTCGACGGGCTCTGTCACAAAATGAGCCACCGCAGCAGAGAGGCCCGTGATAGAAAGAGCACAGTGGGAGATGGGGTGGCGTAGTCGGTTCGAGGGTACTTCTAAGTACGTTAATGACGCGCATTCAACGCGAGCCAGCAGCGAGCGATAGTGAGGGAGAGAGAGAAAGACAGACAGACAGACAGACAGACAGACTGAGAGGACTTCGATACAAGCGCTGGATGGCCGCCAGAGGCGAGACCGACAGTGGCGGCGGCGATTAGCAAAACAAGAAGGGCCATAGAAACGCGTCGGCCGCCGCCTCGCTGCCCGGCTCCGGGGTGGTCGTAATTTTGCGCGACCGGCCAGCTTCGAATTCGGCTCGTTATGGCTGTATTATGGATTAAGACTCGGTTGATTGTTAATTAATCCGGGACGAGCTTTGAATTTTCACGCAGAAGCGCGCGATCCTGGGAATTGAACGAAATGTAAATGAGACCGTCATTATTTATATGTATTACAAAATTTTGGATTATTGACAGGTTAAAATACCGATATTTTATTGATTCATATTGAAATTTTCTCGTACAGTTAAACATTGGTTTTGTGATGATATATTTTAGCGTTCAAAAGTTTTTATGGAATTTGAAAAAAAATTATCTCAATGTTTACTTATTATTTGTTGTTTGAGAATATTTTTTTGAAAATATCTCTTTAATTGAGATAAAAATTTGCATGAAAGTTTCTTTTTTACAAAATACACATTTGAAAAATGTATCACATTGTCACAAAAAAAAATGTCACAAAAAAAAATTGTCACATTTACAATAATTATCCACCCGATAAAATAGATATTAAATAAAAAAAAAAGATTTTTATCGTTTAACCTCAATATAGTAATATTTTATATTGATTGTGCGAAACATTTTATGTTCCAAAAATCGTTACGTTAGACTAATGAGAGACTTTTAGAACTTTAAGTATAACATTTTCCATTAAAATAACTAACGTTGTGCCATATCGTATTAAAAGCTGGTTTGCAATTCTTCTATAAACTTATAAAATTATAGAAGAATACCTTATGAAAACGTTACAATGCGAGATCCCCTGACTGAATGATCCCCCAACTCAGATAATATCGACTGCAAATTTGCACCAGCCAAAGTCGTAATGTACAAGTCAAGCAGCAAGCCGCTCGATGGATAAGTATAAATTCATTGTATTTAAAAGGTCGTTTTGAAATTATTTTATTTATGAAGAAGTTCTTCAACTGACATAAAGAAATTTTTACTGAATTTGCGTTCATGATTATAATTTGTAATTTAGAATTTGTAATTAAAAACTAAAATATTAGTTACATACTTAATTTATGGAATTGAAAAAATTTATATTTTTTCATTTTTCATTTTCTTCGATTTCCGTGCCTGACCACCCAGGAACATTTCTACTTAATATATTTACTATTAACCCTTCTCTTTTACAAAAAGTCCTCTTTTTACGTTTACAATAATGATAAATTGTCTAAAAGCTACTGTAACACGTATGAATATTCTTCAATTAAAATTGTACAAATAATAACATATATGGTAAAAATTAATATACATTTACAAATAAAAAATAATATAGTTTGCGTAAATAATTATAATAAATATTATTTTAGAAAAACAAACAAATTATTTTTGCCGTAAAATTGTAATTCACGAATACTTTTTGAAATGCTATTTTCGAAATAATTTGCACATGTAAGTAATTTATCATTATCGTGTGTAGTTAACTATTCCGTAATCCATTAATATATTCTTTTCTTCATATCTTTAAATATAAAAAAATCATATTTTCCTAAAATTACGTTTTGAAAATATAATTTAGCCGACCAACAATACACTAAAGAATATCTTTAATATTTGATTCTTTGAATATCTTCTTGATTATTTAATATAATCGAATTTCTTCGTCGGAATCTCCAATCTGTTTATTTACTTTTTAGAATTTTTTTTCCCTTCAAAATAATACACCTTTTGCCTGTTCGTACGCTTGCGCGGGCGAGTTTATTGGTTCTGCGTGATAAACTGGAAATTTCTCCCAAGTACTGCGGAGAGTGCATTTTTCAGTCACGTATATGCAGCAACATTTATTACAAGCCGTGAAAGGAAATATCGTGGAAAAATATACAATGCGGGCTTAAAAGCATCCGCAGGTTCGATATTAACTCGGATTTTAGACTTTAAATAATGCTATTCGATGCCGCACGTTTTTCATGCATTAAATTAATAAATATGTTAATTTTGCTTCGACTATTTTATTTACAGCTCTCGCACTTCATCCTCGTAAATATTTTGTAAAACACTGATATTTTCTTTCACTAGGCAGGAAGAAAAAATTTTTATTTTAAATTATGCGCAGTTTCAAATACGAAAAACAAAATAATCATATATTAAACAGGAAAAAGTAGTCAATAATTTTATGTATGTTTCTTTGTATATGGGAATAATTTTACAGAATTTATAATAAGAACCTAAGTATTAATAATAGAAAATTATTTTTATTATTTATAACTTTATGTAGTAAGATCATTTTTTTATATTTTACAATAAATCATCCAAATTTGAAAATTTAAATTATACGGAAAATTTTTCATATTACGCTATCCGTGCATTGCACCGACGATTTCTATACAAAATCTTCAAATTTCCTTTACACGAAAGGATTAAAGTGAACCTCGCGATCTCCCCCCTGCTTTTCCTTAGAAATTTAAAATGTTGTAAAAATGCAGCGCGCAAATATCAGCGACGGATCCACAAGACGGGATGGGGGGAATCGAGAACGAAAAGGCAAATCCGGGGACGAGACGCGCCGTATATTCTTGCTATTCAAACTCGAAATCTTTCGCTTTAAGCGTATCCACTTTTTATACAATGCGCACTGCGCGCATAAATAAACTAAGTTACAGACATATCGTATGTAACAAATCGAAACATATATATATATATATATATATATATATATATATATATATATATATACATATGGTTTCCGATCCAGCGACGCGTAATTGAGTTTTTCTTTTTTTTTCGAGCACCAACTCGTTTGATCCGAAGGAAAAATCTACTACCGCTCTCTCGCGTGTAATACTTCAACAAAGGGAGCAAGGTTTTCTTGATTTACTTCGCCCCGCGCACAACCTCTCCGTTCAGCCCTACCGCCGCCCCCCCCCCTCCCCCGTCCCTACCCGAACTTCTAGACCCGCTCGATTAAATCCCTTTGCGGCGGCGGGTCGAATATAAAGCCGAAGACGGAGAGGGTTGAGGGGTGGAATTTTTATACAGGTGAATCACGCCCTCCACCCGCGCAAGCCACCATTCCCCGCGCGGTTTCGCGAGGAATATGAGAAGTGAAAATACACGTGAAAATTCCCCGTGGCAGGGATGACGAGGGGAGTGGAGCGAAGGCAGGTAAGGCGGGGGGAGGGGCGAGCGAAACCATGAAGTATGGAGAAGAGAGGTTTCTCTCCTTTTATCCGTATCCAACAACCCTCCCTTCTCACTCTTTTCTCTCTCTCTCTCTCTCTCTCTCTCTCTCTCTCTCTATCTCCCTCTTCCTCCACGCGTCGACTAACCCGACCGCGACGCGAGGAGAGTTTCTCTTTCGCGCGCAATTTCAGGATCTCCGTGCTCCGACTCGGCGAGCGCGAAAAAGCATTGGGTCGGCGAGGGAGGGAGGATGGCGGAGGAGGGTGAGGGGACTGGATTTTTAGAAATACGTGTCAGGAACCTTTCCGCGCCGCGCTTGGAAAATATTTATTGTAATCGTAAAATTTTGATGATTTAGGGATACGGGGAAAGGTAGACGCCATTGTGTTCGGTTTTTATATACGTATGCGCGGGTATCCGACGTCAGCCGAAAAACAACCTAAATCAGCATTGATGTGCTATTCACTGATTTATGGCTAATGATCTTTGTCTGTCTCTTGATGCGCTTTCGTGATTCTGTCTGGATTTTTTTTTCTCTCAAAAAGTTCAACATGTCCGCAAAAATGAATGTTGTCGTGTTAGAAAAGCAAGAAGCGCCGAAAACAGAAATGTTTTCTGGAAAAGCAAGAAAGATATTTTCGACTGATCCGATTGAATCTTACCGTTAATTATTCGGAATTAACAGATGAACTCGATATGGCGCATTTGCAAAACTTAACATCGCGCACTTCAATTTTGTATAATTGATGGACAAATTTACAAAAGTGTATATCAAAATTGACGGAAACTGAATTTTTTTTTTATGATAAATTTATAATATTTGTCATCTCGATATAAAGCAGATTATATTAACACTGTTCATAAAATAAAAATACATAATTACGATCACCTGTCTCAAACTAGATTGAACTCTTTCTAATGCATATTTTAGCCTGAAAATATGCCTTCTCTTTTCCGGACTATTTTCATGAATAAAATGGACAATGCCCGTCTTGAAAAAGTAGCGGGATCCGAATGGAGAAGAATAATATTCAGAAACTTCGCTCATTGCGAGACGGACGAAAAATTTCTCAAATATTATTCCAAATTTAGTTAACTATATTAATCAAAAAAAATTTTTTTTTAAAAATAACAAAAATTGACGGCTTAGAATTCTTTTAAAAAGTAAACTTTACGATTACGTTAAATTATATCCTTTCTAATTATTCATGTTGGTACTGACGTATATAATAGACCGACTATAATGGATAATTTTCCAAAATGCTTATAATCTGGCGTTCTAACGAAAACGGACCAAAAAAAAAAAAACGAGCAAAATTGTATATTAACGAGGCAAATTGAAGGCCCGCGTACGACTTTTTCCAAGCGAATTCATAAAAAAGAAAAAAGGGAAAAAAAGAAGCTCGGCTCGCTCATGCATAATGATAACATTCTCAGAATTTATGCACTTAATTTCCGCGTATGGTCGGCCGGACGTACGGACGGACGGACGAACGGGCGAGGCGACGGCTTGTCGGTCATTTTTTTTTCTCCCCTCAACTTTTATAAATCGCATAAATTATGTTTTCATTTAGTCAAAAAGCTCGGAAAAGCGGCCGCCACGGCTCACTACTACTACTACTACTACTACTACTACTACTACTACTGAACTGCCACTGCTGCTATTGCTACTGTTACCGATACAGGCAGCCTTTGCAAACAGTAGTAGCCCGGCTTTTAACAGAATGAAAACTTTTATTTTAAAACTTTCATTTATATACAAAACTGATACCGCGCGAGAGTGGGGGACTGGGGAACAGTGCACCATGCGCGTGACGATATTAAAGAACCAACTCCCTTTCTCCCCTCTCACTCTCTCTCTCTCTCTCTCTCTCTCTCTCTCTCCCTCACGCACACTGATCAAATCGCGGACCACTGTATAATGCCCTCTATTAATTACACATTATTTAGGTATTTCGGTATTAATAGTTCGCATTTGTATAATGTAGAGTTCCTCTGTTATACTCCCACGCGTTTGTGTATACATATACATATATGGCTTTGCACATTAGCATATTGAGTATTCAGAATTTTCTACATACATATATGCATACATACATACATACATACATACATACATATATATATATATATATATATATATATATATATATATATATATAGATAGATAGATAGATAGATAGATAGTGTATGAAGAAGAGCTATATTATTCGAGATTAGAAAAAGCACTCGTGGAAATGCATGATATTTATAGGAAAGCGACAAAAAATTCTGGATCGGCTTTTATTTTTTTTTTAATTTTTTTTTTTTTATACTACGCAGCTGCAATAGGCGCTCGAGCGAGTACACGGCTTCTCATAGACGCGCCCGATTTCATATCGGCGCCCAACGTCGATGCGATCGTGTACTCTTGCAGCGCGCCCCATGCGAGGCCCGCGCGTTCATGCAATACAGCGTTAACTCGTACTCATTTCTGGCGTAAGTCGAAACGTCGCCTGGTCTCTTCCCGCCTCCTCCTCGTTATTCCTCTCAGGCGGCAAGGCAGCGGCTCGCGCCTTATAATGTCCGAAAGAGAACGTTGGTTAACCAAACAGGGGAGGGGGATGGACTCGAACGGAAACGCTGTGGTGAAGGATAGGCCCGAGAAGGTGCTTCGGAAGTCAAAACTCGCCGCGCTGAAGCGATGCGTGCGAAACGTTTTCGTTTCCACGCTCTGTTTTCTACTGCCTCGTGGGCATCTTTCTTTTTTTTTCTTTTGTTCCACATCATGGAAATTTCGCGGTGGACGTTTAGCGCAAGAACGGAAACGGCCACAGGTGAAACTTTTATTTGCCACGAAGATTTCGATCGGCAGCGACGCGACCCGCACTGGCACGCATAACTTCTTCGGATTTTTATTCTATATTCAGCAATGGATGGGACGGAACTATTATTTCGTTGGAATATCCAGAAAATTTTCGAATAAATTTCCGCCCAAAACGAGACGCAGAGCTTGCCATTATTGAGAAAATCAAAATGAATGCATTTTGCAATATAAATGTAAATGCTGTCCTTTATTTACATTTCGAAATTAATGTATACGGAAAACAATGTGCAATAATATTGAAATAAAGATTATTCAAATCACATTTTGCCGAAACGAAAAACAAAAAACAAAAACAAAACTACGACGAGGCGATTAATCGACTTTTGAGTAAGACTCCGGCGCGCAACGTTGAAAAAATTTAATATGTATATATACTTTTTCATAAAAACGTTATTTGTAAAATTCCAGCGCACCGCGCCGCGCCGCATAACGCAGGCTTCGCGAATTCTCGATGCGCAAGCATATATATATATATATATATATATATATATATATATATATATATATATATATATATATACGTGTGTAAGTACGCTAAATTTTAATATATACAGAAAGTAAAGCGCGGTCGCGTGCTGTACGTATATATTTAGATAAAAGTTAATGCAGATTTACATATTGCATATATTTACATGGCGGTTAGTGCAAATATTTGATAAATGTAAGCGACGCGCAAAGGAATATGTAATTAGAATGTACATATATCTATATAAATACACATATTTTAATCAACTGTTTTTTCAAACGGGGCGAATATATATATATATATATATAAAGTGAACGAACTGTTTGTGTCAGAATTATATTAAAGAAGGCTGTTGGTGAACGAGAAAAACTTGAAGAACTTTAAAGATATTAGAGTAAGATTGTATTTTATTTTCGTAGATTTTCACATTTCAAAATGTATTCATGTTGCTTGTAGATGTTTCTTACTTCCCATTTAGATCCTAGATGTATTTATGATTTATCGAAAAACTATTGCAAAGCATAAATTTAATATTCTAATCTGAAAATATTATACCAAAAATACTTTTTTTAGTAACAATTAAAAAATAAAAAAAATTTCATCCTAATTGAAATTTTTTTAGATTAGTTTGTTTTTTCTTAGTTAAGTTTAGTCCTTGAAGATGAACTTGAGCAGTTAGAAATGTCGGACATTTATGATAAATTTAAATTTAAGACAGTAGGGTAGTCAGATTGTCCTGTCCTAACAATTTTTTGTTGTTTGTTTTTTTATTAATATAGGTTCTTATCAAATTCTCCATTGACGAAAATATCAAAAAGAAAACAATTTTATCCTATATGAATCATGTAAATATATTTTTTCCACCGACCTTCAGTCAAATTCCATTATTATAAAAAATATATATAAACGTATAATATGTCTACACGTTATATATATATATATATATATATATATATATATATATACAATCGATTTACTTTCGAACCCCCGCTACCGAAGTCGTTAATCTACGACCCCCTCGACGGTTTAACAAAAAAATCAACGAGTTCGCGCGAAAAGGCGAAACTTTATCTGCACCGCGCCACTGTCACACTGTACGCACGCGGCCTGCCCGGCGTACTATTATTTTTTCGCCTCTCCCCAACGACCTCACCCCCCCCCTCGTCCCATCGGCAGCCCGCTGCTCTTTTGCCCGGCTGCAACGCGGCCGCGCCACTCCGCGGGAGGGTCGCGGGCTTTTGCCGTTGGTACCGGGCGCGCGAGCGCTCGACACGAGGGCCGGAAAAACTTATCGGCCAAACACGCCTGTTGAGCAAATACGGCGGGGCGGAGCACGGTAAAAGTGGCACCGTAACACGATGAGGGGATAGGAGGGGGCGAGGGAAACGATAGCAAAAAAAAAAAAAAAAAAAAAAAATGCCTGTCGCGAGTAATGAAGGTGGGCCGGAACTTCTTGAGTGAGAGGTAGTGAGGGAAGCGGGAGGGGGGGAAAGAGCGAGGCTGAGCGTCACGTACATATACTTAGCGAGGTGAGTTTATCGCTGCCTGCCGAGGGCCGATATCGCCGCTCTCGCGGCTCCCAGCGCTGCAAGACAAGCTTCGGGCTCGTCGTCTTTCATTTCTATACAGAGCATTGTATAGGTGTGTGTGTGTGTGTGTGTGTGTGTGTGTGTGTGTGTGTGTGTGTGTGTGTGTGTGTGTGTGTGTGTGTGTGTGTAACAACCCGCGGACATTTACGGCTTTCACGCGCGCACCCTGCAAAGTGTCAGGTTCATTACTCATCCGGCAGTATGGCCGGTGAGGATGCGCCTGCCGTGCGGTGTCGGCGTTGCACGTCTTAAAAATGTACAACACTATGTATATACATATATGTATATATATGTATATATATATATATATATATATATATATATATATATATATATACACCTTCCTTTCTTGCTACACGTACGCCAGCTTTCTTTAGAGAAATATATGATAGTTGCTCTTAAGGAGGGGATTCGGAAGAAAAATGTGTACGGATGCCTCAAATGTATTTTGAACTTTGGAATATTATTATTCCAGTTGTTGTTGTTATAGTAATTTCTATTTCTCTTATAGTTGATATTATTATTCTGTTGTTCTTGTTATTGTTTTTGCTATTCTTATTATTAATATTATGATTATTATTGTAATTATTATTATTATTATTATTATTATTATTATTATTGCTGTTGTTGTTATTATTATTATTATTATTATTATTATTGCTGTTGTTGTTGTTATTATTATTATTATATTATTATTATTATTATTATTATTATTATCATGATCATCAATAGAAATACAGAAGGTGGTACGTTGGCAATACATTAGTCCGAATGGAGGATAGAATGTTTTATAATCGCAGAAAGGGCAGTTGAAAAAAAAAACTTTGAAACGTGTCCAGATTTAATTTCAATTATTTATGTACGCGCACAAAATAGGAATTCCGAATTCTATTTAGAATTGAGATAATAATAGCATGGTATTTATAGCTTATTTGCCCAATAAAGCTAAATCATCCTATAGGAGCAAACAAATAGTTTACGGCATTTGTATTATGTCAAAGTAAATTACCAAAGCTGATTACATTATTGATGATAAAAGCGTACAAATTCCGCTATTCGAATATTCCAAAGTGTTTCGCTCTCGGTCGCGTATCTTTGTACGTCTTACTAGAATAGGACACCTGCCGTCCCGTTGATAAGCGCACTAGAGACTTTTGCGCAATTTGATGAGCGCAGAACACACACATCAATTTTACTTTATTGTTACTTTTTATATTTTTCAATTTATTGACGCACTTATAAAAGATATTCATCTGTAGTCTATTTTAAAACGGAAGCTGTGCCTAATATTTCAATAATGAAATATCTGAAAAAAATAATTATCCTCGTTTTTATAAATTTTTCTTGGATGACAATCGTCAAACTTGAAGACATAAAATAATTCTACATAAAAACAATAAACTAATACATATTTCTATCGGTCTTACATTCTTATTAGAAAGATAAAAGAAAATATTATTACACGGATGTATAGAAAATATAATCGTACGAAAAGCCCATATTTAGAATCGTCCTGTAGAATCTGAAATATAGAAATTCAAACTACTTTTGTCAGTAATGGACGCTTTGACTGCCGCCATCACCAGAAACTTTTCGAATCTGCAAGGGCCGATGTTTCGATGCGCTGACGTTCCGATTTAAGAACTTTTTTTTATTATTATTTGACTTCCTAATGTATAGAAACTTCATTCTTTTGAATGACCTCGATATAATGTGGATTACATTTCGAATCTCCATGCGAAAAAGTGAACTAGTAATATAGTACAGTCCATTAATAAAAAAAAAATCACAGATATATCGAAGGAATCAATAATGAGATTACTATAGAAATACACGCTCGATAGATCTAGATAAGAGTATAAATGTCTCTTGGATACGACATCAAATTCAAGGAAATTCTATTACTATGTCCACGGTAAATGAATCAGTGCCTTCAATTTTTATAGTAACCAGCTCCTGAAAATAGATCCTGAATATATTTGCAAGAAATTCCCAACTTATTAGAATAGTCTTTCGAAGAGAATCATGACGTCCTGAAATACCTAAAAAGGATATGTTTCTACGTGGAAACGATGATCGATTCGCCAAGAACAGAAGCCAAAAATTCATAAAGCTATTCTATAATAATGCACTGATTCACTGCTTTTAACTCGACTTTACCACCATCTCTTCCGCCCCTCCCCCGACACGAGTCTGCAGCGGCAACGGAACGAGGAAAAATTCGCGCGTGAGGATATTGAAATTGTATAGAAATAACGCGCGCGGGCTCATCGAGAGTTTGTCACACCTGGAACACGGATTTTCACGTCCGCACGCATATATATAGACAGATACATACACACACGCACACGCACACACACACACACACATTTTTTATTTCGCGGCTCCCGCGGTTGCTCCAAATTCCCAAGATGACCCGCGCGCGTCCGTATTACTCAGATCTTCCTTCTTCAGCCGATATCTATTTTTGACACACGAGTATACGAGACGAGAGGGAGAGAGAGACAGAGAGAGTGGGCAATAATTTTTTTTTGTACCCGAACAAACGAGAATAATCCGCAATTATCGAATCATACGCGTCGCGAGGCAAGTAGGCAGGCCTGCTGTTTTTCGCGGGACTCAGAGCGACGTAGCTCCACTTAAGAAGGTAAGCTCGAATTACCGTCGAATTAATTTGATGCTCAAGAAAAAATCTAATTTTACAGATTAGTGGCATATTATGCGACGGGCTGATTGGAAATATTAATTGAAACGAGAAGTTTATGGCTTCGTGACTCTGGTTTCTTTTTTATTGGTATAATCTTGTTGAGCACGAATTTAATTATTGCAATTTATCATACGATTAGCAAATAAGAACAATGCGAATGATTCGAAAATACCGTTTGAAGCTGTACTAATAAGCTACTCACAAAAATAACTAAAACAACAGTGACAATCTTTTATTTTCACGATATTTAACACGGTTTAATATTTTATTCCAGGTTAATATATTTCATCCGTTATTTTAAAAAAACATTTTCTTCCATCAAAATTTTCATTCCTAATTTCGTATAATATACGAAATATATAGTGCACATCCGTTCCTCTTCTTTCTAAGAAACATGAATATTCTCCTAATAATATTTTGTATTTTTATAATAATTTCTTGCCTATAATAATTTATTGATACAGCATAACCTTCATTAATTTTGAAATCGCTTACTTCTAACTATGTATCTCTTGTATTTCAGGGAGGCGACTATTTTTTAGAAATTGTTTGTAAAATTCATAAGTTAAATATTTAAATAGTTAGGAGTATTTAAGAGTAAGGACATAGTTTAATTAAAAAAAATGTTGGAACCAAAATTAAAAAATCAACAAGATTAAAAAATTAAATTAAAATATTAAAAACTTATATATATGAAACCCTTTTTTTTCTTTCATGTATATACTTTTCTGTATGACTTACACCAACGGCAGCCGTGACTATTACACTATGAAAAAAACTGCTTGAATTGATAATATATGTACTTATAATGTAATCTGATCCCCCTTAAATCAAGGACACCTTTAATATTGCTTTTTGAAATCATAAAGTTTTCTTCAGTTTTTCAAATAATTAAATAATCCATTTTTACTGAATGTTATATATTCGCTCGAAAATTCTACTCTTTCAAGAAAGTGAGCCTCGAAGGAAAATGTTATATTCTACATAGTTAGATTATTACGGAGATGTTAATCGGTCGAACTTTGTTTTACATGAAGAATTATCGATGATCTCGTTCGCTCAATCGCTGATTCATAGCTCATAGAAGAGATGGTGATTGCCCTACCTCAAGTTCGTTTGTTTCGGCTTTTCGCAGTCGAGCTGCCGAGCCGCTGAAAATTTCAGTTTTTCAATGTCTGGAAATCTTTTCTATACATTCAAGGGCGCGGAGAAATGTCTAAGTTTTATTAATTCCATTTTATTTGTGCATTAGAAATTCTGTAAAAATTCAGAGAGAACTAGCAGCTTATAAAAGGCATACGATCGAAACAGTAAATTATCAACAGGATTTTATTTCAAAATAATACTTTACAGCATATGCTATCTATAAGTCATATGCTGTACTTATAGACTTATTATTTATTATTCAGAATTTATTGTTTATTATTTCTTCGTAATTTCGTTCAAATAATATTATCGGATCGGTTTTCTTTCTGCTTTTCCATGAAAAATTTAACATGATTTTCAATTCGCAAAGATGCAATAAAATGAGCGGAAATGTATTTTTAACAAAACATTGATTACTTTTGTAAATGCGCCACCAACAATACGTCATGCACGATATTTCAAAATTAATTTTAAAAATAAATAAATATGTATTTATTTGTTTTGCGACTGTTATTTCAATAAATTATTTCAAATATAAGTGAGCATACCGCAGAAACGTGTATCAGTCAATTATAATTTCAAAACGGAATTCCTATTAATATGACCGACAAAACGAAACAAAGCAAACGGACGAAGAAAAAAAGTACCCAAGTTCTCAATAGCACGAATTGTACCCTTCGGCGACTCTCTCTCTCTCTCTCTCTCTCTCGCTCCCTCGCACGCTCGTTCTTTCTCTTTACCAAGACGCGTCCTCGCGTTGGCAGTACCGTCACGAAATTTTCCAAAGCACATTATTGAGTGTTCCAAGCCCCGTCGGGAATACAGAGGCAAGAGAGGGACAGCGAAGAGGCCAGAGGACACCCCTTTAGGAAAGAAAAGAACGAGATGGGGAAAAAATAAAGAAGGCGAGGGAGGACGGCGGGGACGGGACGGCGGGTCTCTAAGACGAAGAAGATAAAAATACGCTCGCCCCGGCCTGTCTTTCTCGCTGCGCCGCTTTCCTCCCCCCCCCTCCCCGACCGCTTGTCACCCCGCTCTCATTCCGTCTCCCTCGCGCCGTCGCGCCGTTATCGAGTGATGGACCATCGATACGCGGCCGCGGAACGCGGCCGATGCGCGCCTCGCCGCCGCGCGCGGATCGTTTCGGCTAGCCGGCGCGGAGGATGGGCTGAAAAAGAATGCGAAAAGGAGCGAGAAAGTGGGGGGGGGCGGTGAGGCGGAAGAGTGGATGGAGGGAGGGACGGCTAAACGGAAAATTACTTCCCGCGCGTGACCGGAATTATTAGGGAGGGCTCCGTCGCATCGCTGGGAGGAGGACTGCGAGGGAGTCGAGGGGGGGGGGGGCGCTGTGGAGGGTTTATAAAGTGTCCGGTTGTTTTCTTATGCGACTCGCTCTGATTCACTTAACCGCCCATCCACGCCCCCCGGGTTTCCACATTTATTTTGGCGAGGCGAGAGCTCTCTTTGACGCGTGAGTTCGCGACTGTCTGGCTTTCGCCGATTCGACTGAACAAAGATGCCGAGGGTGGGGGGGGGGGGTTTGTTCGTTTGCTGGACTACGGCACTCGTGGTTCTGCTCCTTATATTCATACGCATTATGCTGTTAGTCGAGGATTGTGGTAAAATTTGTAAAATCTGATGAGAATTTATTCATAATTTTGTAACTTATTAAGTTCGTGGAGATTTGTCTTGATAATGACAGATCTTAGTTCTATCTTGATCGTAACTTAAAATCATAGATGATTAAAATTTCAATTATAAAATTACAATAGAGGCTGGATTTTTACGAAAATTTGATCACCAATAAGGGATCCAACATGAACTTAACCAATAAATATTTTGATAAAATAAGGGGATCAAAGTTCACGTATGATACGCCAGTACTGTTTAATCAAAAAAAAAGTTGCGGAGTTTTGAATTACGTTTCGCTTAATTCCTTATCGAAATTTCTCATTCTCCACTGTATCTCGGATGATACAGTTTAAAAATCTTATTATATTTTTCATATATTCATGTCTTATTATATTTGTCAGCATCTATTACTCGTCACGTAGATAATTCCGGGACGAACACAAATGATTTTAAAAATCTACTTCTTCTACAGTAAAAGTTGCTACAAACGGTAAATCTTAATCTGTGCATATAATATTCATTATCTTAAAATAATATAAGTTAACGTTTGTTTGCGCCTTCACGCCTCCAGCGGCTCGAATCTGCGCGATTTCATTAATACGCTCTTTCGGCGGCTCCATCGCTTTCGCGTTCGATTGTCCCTCGCTCATATTCGTATTCCCCTCGACAATCCATGCGTCGATCATAAAACGGCGATTTCGGCGTCGAGCGCGCCGAGACGCGGTTGTAATAATATCCAAACATTCAATCGCAGCCGTGGAACTCGGCGTCTCGTCGTTAATGGGCAGATATAGTCCCCGGCACCGCTAGGCCCTGTATGCGCGCCCGAAGGCGTAGCAGTTCTGCCCAACGATACAACGGAGCGCTAGAAATGGCGTAGGTGCCGCCAGTTGAGAAAGCTAAGAGTGACCTCGTGCCCTAAACCAATGACCATTAAAATTTGCTTTTTATATTGTATATAGGCCAGTCGAGCCTGTTCGTAATGACGCAATTTTTTCACGTATTTCTTTCTAGATGCTTTTAGTACGAGCTATAGCTAATTTTATCGTATTGAGTCGTATATTTGATTCTCTTGCTGCTTTTTCATCCTCCAAACAAGCGCGGAGATTTTTTTATGACTTCAGAATCAATCGATCTTAATTATATTATTTACAATTGAATTACGACGTTCTTATTATTTGGGCTCATGGCACATCCATTTAATTAAAACCAAATTTAAATAATATTTTCATTTCAAATATTTCCTATCGTAGAATGAGACAGATTTATATTAAATTATATTTATACTTTGATTTAATAATATACACGTAACTCGATCGAATAATTTTCAATGGTAATTAAATAATATAATTAAATAATTAAATAATTTTCAATGGTAATCCATTAAAGTTAAAAACAATATCAAATGTCTCGCGTGTAGTTACTTCATCGCAAATCGTTGAAATAATCCAAACAGCATAAAAAATTATGAGTGTGATGTATTTTTCAAAGAATTCTATTTTTTTTTTTTTAATTTACTTGTATATTTACAGTAACGATACACAAAAATGGAAACAAAGAGTTATTTTGAAGATTCAGGACATTAAACATTTAGCATCTTCAAATATATTTATTGTATGAATTATTTTTGAAGTATTGATCTATGCATACTTTCTCGTAAATAAATAGAATAAATTTAAAAAGCACAAAGAGAATAATAAAAATATAGAAACTCATCAATACGAATAATGAAAGTCATAATTATACACAATATGAAATTTATAATTGTCAATCAAATATATATATATATATATATATATATATATATATATATATATATATATATACATAAGTGCGAAAATGGCGCCTCGAATCGACAAACGTTAAATTAGCAAGACTGTTTACTTCGTATTAAATGCAAAATTATACCATCGATAGTTCCACGAGCGAATTATTTAATAATGAGCTTCTAGTGGAATTTCCATGACGGCGCCCGAATATCGAGGAGGGCAGGGGGGGGAGAAAGGAGAGGCTATGCAGTTTGCGAAGCTCGCCGTCGTACAAAACGAGACGCAGCGTCGATGGGCGAAGTTTCGCCTCATTAATGAGCGCTTGCCACTAGTTTGACATTCGCTCCGGGAGTCTCGGATATACCACTTGAATTATTATGGAACTTTAATAATTGTTCGGTTATGATAAATTTGGATTATAATGTAGAGCTTTGTTCCTGACGATTTTGTAAATGATGTTGTTTTTTTTTTATTTATTTCATTTAAAGTCAAGCAATATAATATAGGCTTTATAACATTTATATGCAAAGATTTGAAAGAATAAAAAAGAGTCTGTTTTTGTCTTATTGAATCTAGACAGATTTGCTTATCTATCGCCCGGGCAGGACAGAGCTTTCGTTTTTTTTTCTTTTTTCTTTAACATGAGTCACAGGATCTTACAAGATCTGGGGGTGCACGCACTTTTGAGGCATATAGGAGAAATAAAGACAAGGTTGAGTTTTCTATATCTATATACAATCTGGTCGGGTGTTCTTATCTGTTTTCTAATTGGGGAAGAACTACCGGGGGGGGGGTTGCTTCATTTGGAATCTTGCGCAATATATGTAATAGAAGAACTGTATTATGGAACAACTTATTTTCTATATAATTAAAGAGTTTTTTTATTCTTGTGTAGTTTATTTATTTTTATTGATCTTTTTGCGGTACCAATAATTTCCATCCCGCGGCGTAAGCCAACTATTTATGCTGATTTCTCAATTCTACGAACGATTATCCTGGATAAAAAGTGTTGTGCGCAAATAAAAATTTCATAACGCCGCGCATTGTACTCGTTCAAAACGTGCGTCGTCATATCGCCCCTTCCCTCAGCCGTCCCAACCCCGTCCCACACGTGACCGCGGCACAAATGAACCAAATTTTAAATTTTTGCAGATTAAAAGAGCGAATTCGAATAATAAATAAAGCGCTTCGATTTTTTTTGTTCCCCCTTCCCCCCTGAAGAACTGTGGTATGAGGAGGTGCGAATAAACGCGCGAAAAATTTATAGGCTATTCGATCTACCTCCACCGCCTCCTCTCCTCAATTTTTTCAGCCTATCGTTTTATATTTTCTTCGTACAGTCATGCACACTCCTCCCTGCACGCGCAAGCACGCACGCGCGCACACACACATACACACACACACACACGTGCGCGTACATAATTGTTCGATTCGTACAGGCCCGCGGTGGAAACCGTCGGCGCGGCGGGTTTATTTCCACCGCAGGAGACTCATTGGTCATAGGTCATTGAAAATTTATACGATCGAACCCGCGCGGTGATCCCCATCCGGTTAGAGGTGCAGGGAGTTCCCGAAATTCTCCGTTATGATTGTATCGATTGGCCCGTGGATCGTTTTGCGCTCATGCCACGGACGGGAATGGAAATGGAGGTAGTGTCCTAAAAGTGTCGCTTAGATCGGAGGAGAGCAATCGCCGGGTGAGCTCCAGAGGATATTTCGTTCGAATGATAATAACATGGATTTTCCATGGCTTTTCTCGTATGATTTCGAGAAAAAAAGCGTAAATATGAAATATTCGTACGTCCTTTATGCATATAATTGTTCCGTGAATCAATTTTAGTATAGAATTATAAATGTTTTATTCTCTAATGGATTTCAGGCATTAAGAAGAAAACACTTACGTATTAATTTATTTACTTAGCTTTCTCATTTAATGAAAAAATAAAAAAATAAAAAGCAGAAACAAAGACTGTTTTCAAAAAGAAAAATATAGATATATTTATATACAGAGGACAAAAATCTTTCTATGAATGATTTAATCAATCGTAGCTGACTTTTTTCACGTGAAAATCAGCCTGCAAAGAGTTAAATTGGGCTATGCTACTATATATATATATATATATATATATATATATATATATATATATAGTAGTCAGATTACTTTAGTTTAGTTAGAGTAGTACTATAGTTGTAACTGGAATAAAGAAGCTGAAGACATGAAGACGTGCCATGAGTATAAATTTACGCTCGAACGATCTCAGATTTCCCAGTGAGAGAGCAAACTTGTAGGATCTATATCCAATTTTCTCTCATTCCATATGCCGTCGTTTAATTTTTTTTTTTCATCGTAAAATTGATAGGGTGAAATCAAAGAACAACTTATCCTCCTTCTATTTTGTTACTCGTATCTCTATTAATAAACACATTATATTAGAAGCACGTTAGTCAAAATGACGATGATTGCAAACATAATAACAGAATTTTAATTTTATGATGTTTCTTTAATTTTTTTTTTTTCATTATTATGATCCTATTCAAATGAAATAACTTTTTTATTTACTACAGGTCAATTTCAAGCAAGACAGTAATATAATTCATTTATTACAAACACACATTCTCTTATCCAGTGAATATTGTTCAATTATACCAAGTAAATTATTTTTTGTTTGGAATTTGATTTAATTTAATTCTTCTCGCACAGAGTAAATACCTGCTTAATTTGATGACGTATTTATTTAATAACCATAAAATACTTTTATCCATCGTTGAAAATTTTAAACGTCAACAGAAATATCGCTTATTATCATTCATTATATCTGCAACGTCCGGATCAGCCGCGGTACGTTAAATTAAGAAAATCCGTATGGATTATTTGTTTGTACTTTATAACTTGGCCGCTCTCGCTGCCCGTGCTCTGTGAAGCCCGAGCCCAATGGAGCGGAAGTCCCAGAAAATCACCGTTAATAACTTGCCCTTAAGAAATAAAAAGATCGCCGGCTCGATTATGCGGCGGGAGGGGAGGGGGGGGGAGGGGAGGATCAGATATCGGCGGTATATAGAACGTAGGTAATGGAAAGGGTAGTAACGGAAGCGAATGTTTCTCCACCGGTCGGTAGGTTCCGAAGCCGTACGTGGACCTCTCCCGCGCTATATGTGTGGGTTAAGACCCGATTCCGCGGAGTCCGCGATTAAGTACGGATAGGGCATGGGAAGGAAAACTGATATGAAGCCGAAGAGTGAGAGAAAGTGAGAGAGAGAGAGCGCGCGCAAGTACGAGAGAAAAGAAAGACTAGTTTTTAGAAGTTTTTCTCTGTTGGAGGGAGAAAGAGAGAGAGAGAGAGAGGGAGGAAGAGAAAGAGAGCGGGTACGAAGGTACTCGTCCAAAGTGAACAAAACCAGAGAAGCTCCATTTTCCCGTGAAACTTTCCCTCTTCGCCCTTTATATCCCGTCTCGGCGAAGCAAAAAAAAAAAAAAAAATCCCTCACCCGGCGGCTAACCCGCCGTTCCCAATTGTTCTACGGACGGCGCAGCTCCGTGCGACGACTATAAGGACGCAGCTTCCGCGCTGTCCGCGATATTTTCGCGCGATTACGCCGGGCCGCGCCGAAAGACGCGAGGGCGCTCGGTGTTGGCGGCGGACCGGGCGGGGGAGGGGGGGGGCTGCGAGCGAGTGCGAGGCGACGGATGAAACCGGCGAACTTTCCCGCGCGACTTGACGAGGCCGGGCGCGAGCGGGCAATCTTGACAGAGTGCGGCGTAAAAGCTGTAACGCGGTTGTTCTCTTTTTTGCGGTTGGAGCGCGGGACGAGGGGGGAGGGAGGGTGGAGGGAGGGAGGGAGGCGCCGGATTTGTCGTCGGAATTATTCGGGCGCACGCGAGACACCCACGCACGCGTACACACTCTCTCGGCCTCGCGCTCTGTCTCTCTGACATCGCAGCGCGAATGCAGGAAGGTCGGGTGGATAGGGGGCGGGGCCGGGAGACAAGAGGCCGAGAACTCGGGCGACACGGGGTTTTCGCCCTTCGTCCGCGCGGGCGAGATTCCGGCGATACGCGCGGGGAAGGATCCTGGGACGCGACGGGCCGGCAACTTATATCGTATGATCGATGCGCCGAGACGCTCGTTTGACACTTTATAACACGTACTTCTTTTTTTTTTAATCGAACTTTTCCAGACAGTACAAGTGCGCGCAAAAATTTGAGATATTTTACGGGGGGACAAGTACGAGGTTTTGCAATCGAAATAATATCTCTTGTCAAATGAACACGTTCAACTAGCTAAATAAAAATAAATTTTTCAGCGGTACATTTTAAAGTCTAGAAATTGATTCATTGTTATTTTGATTTCTTGTACTTTTCATTTCGAAGCGTTTGGCTAAGAAAAATACGGATACAATATTAAAATTAAGACGGATAATCCGACGGAATTTTTCTTTAAAATATCGGGATAACAATGCCCGAGCCAAAGCACCGGTATTCGGATAAGAAGTTATTGAGAGGAGTCGTTACAATAGTAAACAGATGTTGCTTCGGCCATTATAGCCTTGCTGCTTCCTCGGCTAAATGTAAGATAATGGATAGCCGCCTATCGTAATTACAGCGTTTGCGAACATTTGCATGATTCCGTGCGCATAACTTTGGCAATGCATAGTAATCGTGGCGCAAATTTATCGAATAACCTAATTGGGAAAAAATGTCTTAGGCTTCTACGTACAACTACTGTAAAACGAAGTGATGTTTTATTTAATTATATTAAATATTGTTATATTTACTCATGGGACATATATATTTGCAAAATTAATATGAAAAAAAAATTGAAAAATTTGACATCTTTTTTATCGGCTTAGTATGCTTTACTGTAAAAAAATAATACCGGTACGTTTTCTGCAAAGCAATGTGAGGTTGATTATAAACTTTGATTATAGAGATAAAATAGATCGATAAATTTATTCGACTAATTTGAGAAGAAATAGAATAATGTGAAGAATCGAGGAAGTATCAACTCCCAACTATGTATACAGTTAGAACAACATTTTTTAGTATACAGCAGTGCCGTTACGAGTTTTGTTATAAGTGACGTTGATTATTAGTGAAAAAAAAGTTCTTCAAACAGTGAGAGAAACTGCACCCTCCGGGCTCCTCCACGAGATATCGAACAATCTCGTAACGATCCCTTGGCTATTCGGTCGTGCTGGGCCTCGAAAATACGACGTTATCGAATAATTTTGCTTACAATTTTCGATCAAAACTTTGTGTTCGTGATCGTGCATATATATATATATATATATATATATATATATATATATATATATATATTTATCGCGTTATAAAATATAGGTATCCAGTCACAATCAATGCCACGAAATATTTATCTAGATCCATTACAATTAGCGCGCTTTTTATTCAAACTTCATTCAAGACGACTGGCCCACACACATTAATTGCGAAAAATCTTCTACGGGAATATTTTTAACTTTAATTTTAATTTAATCAAATCGAAATTTATCTTAAAAATACCGGAAAATTCATAGACCTTGAGTAATCGCGTGAGATTTTTAAAAAAATTACAAATTACAAATTGTACTTACGTTGAATGTTGTAAATTAAATTAACAGTTTTTTTTCTCGGTCTTACGGTCATTATAAAAGAATCCAATTATAATAATATAATCATCCCCGTAGAATCTACAATAAAAATTAATAATAATAAATATAAATAAACTGAAAAGAAAATGTATCAAAACTAACCAAAATCACAATGAAGATTAAAATTAAAAAAAAAAGTAATGTACGATGCTAAGTTAGTAAAGGACCACCTAACAATCCCACCATCAAAATTGACCCTTGTAACCGCGCCCTGTATCTGTGCCCATCCTTTCCAAACGCTTTCAAAATATTTTAATCTAAATACTTTAGTCCCTGAAGAATATATGTAATTTTTATTTTTATTATTAGTTTTATTTTATTTTTAATTTATTTCTATTTCCAGTAGTAATTGTTGTCTCCGTGACTCTACGTGGGTAATTATCAACAAGGACAGTTTGGCTGACATTATATTATTATAATTAGATTACTGAATAAAGACAGTAAGATTTATAAAAATATTTGTCGATATGTATTCAAAATTTTAGTATACTACTAATAGTAGACTAGTATACTAGTAGACTAGTATACTATGATACTAATAATAAACTACTAATTAATCATTAAATGTCCTATATTTATAAGGTATATAACATATTAGTATAAATAAATAATATATAAGTATAATAATATATTCCTATATTATACAAAGTACTTATAATCAGTGTGTAATTCCACTAAGACTGAAAAGGGACGAAACTGAGTCAAGCTTTCAAAATAAATTATTCATTCATACATGAATTACGCAATTATCTTACCTTCGAATGGGTCCGAGTCAAAATCTCTCGTTTATCGGGCGAATTACTGTTTATACAGCGCCGTCCAGTAAAGGGACCAAGTTTTCATCATACTTTTAAACCTTTCCCTTGACTTTCTCGCTCGTTATTGCGACAATTCATCTCCGCGCGATCGACTTCGCTCAATCGATCGCACGTGAATTAGTATCGCAACGACGACGCTTCTCCGGCATAAATAACGCGGTGCTCCAGGCTCCAATAGCACGCGAACTCGCCCCTTACGGGGTGCCCTACGGTACTCGGTCGACGTACGCCTGTGACGGGCGAGAGCGGGCTGCGGAAGTCGGCGCACCCGGGGCGGGCGCAAGGGTGAGAGGCAGCGCCGCCGCGGGCATTAATAATATTTGAATGCGTAATAAGCTTGCGTTTCCGTCGGCCGGAGCCGCGCGGAGGGCCGCCGGGGCTATTTGTCCTGCATAAATCATTCGGGGCCGGGCCAAGAGAGATAGAGGGGAGAGAGAGAGAGAGAGAGAGAGAGAGAGAGAGAGAGAGAGAGAGCGGGCGTCTTAGCTCCCGGAGTAGTACTCGAGAGCGACGAATTTTTCGATCGATGCCCCCCCCTGCCTCCCCTCAAACCCCACGAGGTTGCTCGATCGAGCCTCGTCGAGCCGGGGGATGTGTTCGCTTGGATTTCCGTGTATATTCGAGGGAGAGAATTGGTTGCGGAGGTAATAATTACCTATATACAGTTCGGAATTTATGGAGGTATCGTGGACAGCCGACTGGAGCTCGGTCTGGATAACCGATCCGAATGTCCTTGCTGAGACGTCTGAAGAGATATCTGAAATAAGCAATACGAAGCTATACGCCGCTACTGATTTTTCGCTAAGAACACATTCGTCACACAACAGAACATTATATACATTTTATACATTATATATATTTCATACATTTTCAGTGACTTGTAGAGTAAGCAAATACAATGAAAGCTGCTGGATCGTCGCATAGACTCCAGCAGCTCAAATTGCCATGGGACGAACGTTGAAAGACAAAGCAAGTTCACTTTTCATTGCGCGAATAACTCTTGCTTAAAACGTACAATTAGAACGAATTTCATATCAGCATAAGTACTTGATGCGTCCTATTTCGATCAAGGTTTTACCGCTGAATTACTGAGCTAGTTTACTATGGGTCTCAAAACAGATACTCACCTCAGCTTCAGCAATTTTCCTCTACATATTTTTCTTTAGCTTTGTCATTTTGTCAAAATACTAATTTCCATGTACATTTTTAATATATACAGTTTTAAAATTATTCTCGCCTTATTTACTTCCCTCACTTTGGAGATTTACATATGAATCGGATTACCCTTATATGTTAAAAGCCTTATGAATCTATCAATTCTCTGTAATGGTTACTTGGTAACGAAAAGCCAGTTCGATTGGACCTTCCAATATTCCATTTTAAGTCAATTTCGAAAAAAAGTCAAGAATAATATTCTAGAATTATCCTCATCCTATTGCACAAAAATCGAAATCTCATAAAAGAATTTGTGAAAACTTTTTATAGTAAATTTGTATCGAGCAACTCAAAATATATAGGAAAATGCGTGCTGTATTCCGTGTTCAGACCAGCTTTTTTATAAGCTTTTATATAATCAATAGATCGGAAAGTAAAGGAAAAAAAATGAAACTTGGTCGACTGGGAATTTTTCATCTTAGATACCAAAGCCACTACGCGTTTCATTCAGTTATCTTTATAGAGGATCAATACTAGTGCTTTGTTGCCATTCATACTCAACATATATATACAGAAGTTCTTCCTTTGCAGGTATCATTCGAATTCAGGTTAATTCGAATTTTCCACAGCTCTTAATTCATCAATATTCGTCCCATCGCTCTTGTCGCAAAAACAAAACATATTAGAAATTCGTTTCTCTAAACATTTATATCCTGAAACATTGGAATTACTAAAATTGAAATCACTCTCTAACGGACCTACTCGTATTGCTATTATTCAATTCATTTACATATGAAAATATTTAATCTTTATTGTATAAAAAGAAAAAGAAATTTTGCAACCAAAGATAATTATGCTTATCAAATTTCAATTTTTAAGACGATAATTTACAGTTATGGCTAATTTGAGCAGTTAGCGTCGCTTCGCAGGCTCGGATAAACTGGTTTTTTAAAAGAATATATTGACCAGATTCAGAGATTGGGTACTGGCTGGTTAACAAGAGTTACTCGATATCATTAATATGTTCTTAAAAGTTTTTTTAGTTCCAACGATAAAATGCATCCCTGCGTAACGAACGACGAACGTCACAAGCGAGTGTCAGTTGCTGTTCATTATCCAGCAATATTCGCACTCACCTCGTGTCCCCCTCTTTTTTTATCATTGCCAGCGGCTGCTCGCTCGATTCCCGTCGCGGCGATCGGCGACCCCCACCACCCAGACACTAGAAGCGCGGAGCGGACTCGGATACCAGCCCGACCCTCTCCGTCTCGGCCTGCGAAGACCAGCCGCGGAAGGTGTAGCTGCGAAATTTCACCCCCTCCCCCCCGACGGCGCGTATTTCGGAAAATCTGCCGCCTCCGACCTTTAACCGCGGGTAGCAATACGCGACGCGATCAGCCGTTTTCTACGTTCTCTTTTTCGTCGCCCCTCTCCCTCCGCCTCACTCTCTCTTCCTCTATCTCGTTTTCATTCGGTTCACTGCACGCCTCGTGCGGAAGTCCAGGACTGCGCACCTGTACTCTCTCTCTCTCTCTCTCTCTCTCTCTCTCAAATGGGTATTATCCATTGCGGGTCTGGGAAAATTGAATTTCGAATTCGAGTCGGGAGACTCTGTTTCGACTCGTTTAACCCCCTTTTTCTCTGTCGGTCGACGGGCCGAATAGATAAAGCCCTGGCCTCGGCTGGAGCTGAGATTTTTTTTTTGTTTTTTTTTTTTGCATTTCTTTTTATTAGTTCTTACGTACCAGATCAATTACGTTCCGGGCTCCCGAGCCGAAATTGCCCGCTCCTTGAGATTCTTGCGGCTAATACGGCGCCGAGGTGCCTCTCTCTTTCTCTCTCTCTCTCTCTCTCTCTCTCTCTCTCTCTTTCTCGTACTATAATGCAACGCCATGGATGCAAAATATGCGCGAGGCCGAGGCTAATTTGGGTAAGTGTCGGGTGGGCCGCGGTGAGGGTGGAGAAATTATTTCACCGAGATCGGGGTCCTCTTTGCGCGAGACTAATGCGTTAATTTAAATTCAGTCCTAATTTTATTTCCAAGTAGGTGTACGTGAAGAAGCTGAGCTGGATACGTAAAACTTTTGAATTAAAAGGGTTATATTTAATCGGAGCGGGGACAAGCGCACCGAGGGGAGGGTGCTAAAACGTTTCCGCAGGGGGATAAATTAAACGAAATTATCGCCTATAATAATTAATGCATATTTGTCGCGGCATTTATTTATAGGAGCTACTGAAAATTCTACAACTGAAATTTAGAATGATTTTTCTCATTATAACACTCTTAGGATTCGTATATCTTCGTAAATTTACAAGTCTCGATAAGCAATTTTATTGCGATCATCGTGTCACAGTATTACATTTTGGACGCACGATGCTCGCAACTGCTAGTTGTTGAATGGAAATACGTATAAATTTAGATATTATGTACTTGTGAAATAAAAAACTACAATAAAATACATGTTATAATACTTTGTTCGAACTTAAACGAACTTTATTTTCATAAAGTTCTAAAATTTTAAATCACTCATACATGAGAAACTCTAGGAATCCTTAAAATGTTTGTAGATATATGTACTGAATATGTTCGCCATTTACAATTTTTCTTATGTAAAATAAATTTAACAGAAATATTTATGAAAAATTCATTTATATCGCTTTTGTTCAGGAAATTTACTTATGAATGGTCGAAAATTTTTTTAATATCTATAAGTCATTGTTTCTTTATTTGTATAAACGGAATCGAATAAAGATTAAAATACTTATCTCTATTATTTGTTTTAACGAACTAACAAATATATTCACGAATTTAACAGTCCTATTAAAATCTGAAAATATAAAATTACTATGTAGCCATAAGAACTTTATATTTTAGATTTTGTGCGGATGATGATAAATAAACAAGGACAGTCTGACTGCAATTCGAATAGGGCTGTAAGGACCGATCCAAATATTTCTGGGAATAGAAGCAAAAAATTGTAATCATATCTGCCTCCGTTACAGGCGCTGCTTAATAATCTGATATCGATTCAAACTGCAATTGACATTTATGCGTAAATTTGTGCGAATTAATATGTAACGTGGCATTTAAGCCAGTGTCCTTTACACTCGCACATCGGTTGCATTATCTATACAGAAGTAATAATGTAATACATTTATCTCCCGATGGAGATTGTCCACGAGGTATTTGCGAGTCGCAATTCATCATGTCTCTAGAGTGCTCGGAGGCCTGGCATTTTAATTTCCGAGATTGAGAAGGCCCGAGCAAAAGAAAGCACGCGAGGAAGAACGGAAGCAAACCAAGTGCAAATACACACGTACACGCGAGCAGTGCGCGTACAAAAAAAAGAAATAGGCATTGTGCAGTGAACACGAAGCAGAAGCAAAATAAAAAAATCTGGAGCACACGAGCCCCGTGCGTCGGAGAGGGGCGAGAAGGACGGAACAGAGCGCTCGAAAATCGAAATCGCGAAACGAAAAAAAATATATAAAACTGCGGATCCTCTGTGTGCGCGGCGCGTCGCGCGGATAACGAGGGCGCTCGCTTTGCTCGCGCTACGCACTATATTTGCGGGATATCTGTCCGCGCGGCCTTCCCTTTAGCCGAGATACGAGGCGCGTCGTCGCGAGCAACCCCTCGCTCGTCTCCCTCGTTCACCAGCAACTCCCCCCCCCAACCCACCCCGGCCACCAGGCAGCCCTCGAGGAAAAATCAAAGGATGATCGGTATAGAAAATTCCTCCCCTCCCTCCTACACCCCACCATTCGCCCTATCCGGACGCGAACGAGAAGAGTCGCGCTGCATAAGAGAAAGGGTCGAATTGAAAGAGATAGGTAGTAACAAAAAAAAAAAAAAAAAAAACAAAAAACAAAAAACCGAGATAAAGGAGAGAAAGAGAGAGAGAGAGAGAGAGAGATGGGATGGGGTGGGAGAGATCGCTCGGCTGCGCTCGGTGGCGTAGCAGCTATTGTGGAAAGATTCGAGTCACCCCCCTACCCCCTCCATCCACTCCCTACGTCCTATAGGAGACTCGGAGGAATCGTTTTCCAATACTACCCGGGCCTCCAGCCCTCCCCCCCAGCCGATTTCGCCGTCCCTATTTTCCACGCGCGGCATTTTCTATTTTAAATAATATCCTATACCGCGGGGAACGAGCAGACGGTGGACGGGGTGTGAGGTGGCGGGCGGGGGAGGTAGCGCTCGCGGCAGGGCCCGGCCGAAGGAGCAAAAAACGCGCAGGGAGGGCGCGCGGAGATTTGCAGATGGTAAAACTGCGCGCGGGACAAAGGGGTAGGGGGGAGGGCGTGCGGGCGTGCCGCTCTCGCGCGCGAAGCAGAGACAGAAATATGCAAGGATGGGGACTGTGGGAGAATAAGGTAAATAGAAAGCAGAAGAAATTCAGAAAATGCGCTTTCAAGTGGGTGCAGGAGGGATGGGGCGCCCCTAAGGAGAGGAAGACGGAGAGCGGTAGAGAGAGGAAAACAGAAATGGTTATTGCCGGCGCTCTTCACTCGCTCTCTCTCTCTCTCTCTCTCTCTCGCTCTCTCGTTCCCCCTCCCCCTCTCCATCTCTCAGCCGCAGCCGTCTTTGCCGAGTCGCACTGCTTTGACTTGTACGAGCGAACGACGACATTAATTTCATTTACGCAGACGGATATCCGGAGATTCGCGTATATAGAGGATAGAAGAAATGAGAAAATAAAAATAAGCAGGATCGACGTAGCTTATGGCGAGTGCTTTTGAAGTATTAAGTGCGGATTCTGATAAGATCCAGCTTTTTGCATTTAATCCGAGCCGTCGAATTGTCGTTATTTGCCCATCGTACTCCATTGAATTCTGCAGTAAAAATAAAATAATTCTGATCGTGATTAACGATAGTGCATTGCAATGAATTTTTTATCTCATTAATGCACGAAGAACAATAATGAAAAAAAAACTTAACACAATACCGTCAACGGAATAATCCAACAAACCGGTCAATAAAAAGTTTGTTGAAAATTAGTATGACATATTTATTATTATATAATATTTAATTTAACGCAAAATAGACGTTTAATGAGTCAACTCAATATGTAATAAACTGAGAACGTTTTTGAGAGAAATCTGTTGAAAATCTATGCAAAACGTACATAATAGATTCTCCTAGTTATATTGCCATTCATTTCTCAAAGTAAACATATATTCTCAATGGACTTTTTTCAAAAGAATCAAGTTCAATTCAACAAATTTCTACTCATCAATTATCACCCGTATGAAACTAATAAAAAACTAATAAAAAACTAACTAACCCGCACAATAGTGCGGGTAATTTCATTATACGGTTAAATCTAAAATTTATCAGGATACGAGCTCTGCTTGTACCAAAAATTGCATTACTGACTGAATTGTGGTCGGGCTCGCTCGCTGGCACTGCCAGTCAGCAAAAATTTTAACGAGCGTGAGCACAGAGCAGGCGGCGTTAGATAAGTCGAAATAAAATGCAAAAACCGGGAAAATTCGTTTCCAAATTCGAGATTTTATCGTGGCAATAAGTGCATTCGTCGAGAATTAAATCGACGCGTTTTCACTGTCATCCGAAAAAAAATTTGTTTCGCTCTTATTAGCGGGCAAACTGCAGTTAGTTCATTAAAATGAAATTTCTCACTTCCGTTGGAGCTGCGACGAGACGTCGCACGGCCCCAGTTGCCAGCTCTCCCTCGCTAATGATTCTTAAGCTTATTTGTCAGCGGCATTTCTCGAAGCTTATCCGGCGGTAATTGAAATTTCCTGCCCATTGTATCAAGTAGCCAGTGCTCGGGGAAGGGGGTGGGGAAGGAAGGGTTAAAGCAGTCCGGACAGAGTTCGATCAGGCGAGCAGGGAAATTTTTGTGTTTCGTTGTATTTGAGGCATACATTTTCGAATTTTATATTTATTTCGGGCAGGATAGTAGAGTAATTGTCAGCCTAAATTTTAACTGATCCAAAATATAAAAAACGCGTCTCTTTGTTTACATAATTTCAATGCTATAATAAAAACGTATAAGAATAAAACTTACATACAGTAGTAGTAGTAGTAGTTTTACAACAGAGTATAAATTATTGTAGAAAATTATGTTACATTGAAATTAAACATAAAATAATATTGTCATTTCATTATTATTTTCATTACTTTATCGCTCACGTTATAAAGGCAAAGTCCCAATAACTTATTAATCATCTTTACGAAAATTTCCGTATCATTGAAATTTGAAATGAAATCTCTAGCCATTCATATTCAATTTTCCGGTACATTTCTTATTCCATCTAAAATTATTTTCTTTTTCATATTACGGAATTCTGATTTTCCTTCCCTTACATTTTCCGACATTTCGCATTCGAGTAATTTTACTTTTGATTTTAATAAATTCATTGATTCCGTACGTGACTTTCGAAGATATTTGAAGGCTGCACCAAGTTTGCAAATATGAAAGAAAAAAAAACCTTTCTTATATTTGTGTATTAGTATATGGCATCGGCTTAGACAGACTTTTAATATAAGAATGTTCTTTTTCCACGTTGTCGTATTTATGAAGCTATCGAAGTTTTATTCGGAAAGGCTATCGAATTATTTTAATATAGCTTTTTGTTTATACGATCGAAAATTTGGCAAGTTTGTTTCGATAATAAAATAATTTACGAACAATTCGCTTAAAATATTTTTCCGCCTAGTATTTAATGTGACATATAAAATATTCCAGTATCATACTCAATAACTGATTAACGAAACTTTTCTGTCATTTATTGATGAAAATTTTATTACTTCACGTTACTGCCGCGGATGAAATCAATAAAAATTTTTATTAAGATCTCCTTACCTCGCGTTCTCGCATTGACTCGAATGAAAATTATCCATTGAAAATCAATATTTTCCGAGAAACTGCATTAATTCGTAATTAGTCGATAACGAAATATCGTGCGTGCAAAGCAAAAGTATAAATCGAATCCGGTGAATATTTCGGCAGCCCGCTGAAAAACCACATATGAAACCGCGAGCGGATTAGAGACGAAATGGACGCGAAGAAGGCGGGGAAAGAAGACCGGACAAGTGGTGAAATTCGAACGATTTTTCGCGTTCTCGCGAGAAAGGGCGTAGGGGGGAGGGAGGGGCACGGGGAAAAAATTCAACCGCCAAACGAGCAATTCCGTCGCGCTCGCGTTGCCCGTGGCAGGGGCGGAAAATTCGGAGAGACCGGTCGCGGCGGCCGCGTACAGCGATGTGAATAAAATTTCCGCGCCGCGCCCTCGGGATTAGGCGGCGAGAGGGAGGGGGGAGAAGGCCATTCAATTATTCCCCACAGTGCGCGCGCGGTTAAGTCGCTCTAATTCTACGCACTCGCTGACTTTCGGTAGAGAGCGGCTGACCCGATCGCGGACGGTGCGACGCAAGTATTACGGGGGAGGGGTAGGAAGGTAAACTGACGTCCGACTGTGACCGACGGTCTGGCATGATTTTAGTAATGGCAACGCCGCATAAAGTATTTAGGCATTTCGAAGGAGGATGTCGAAAGAAGGAAAATGGTGGAATATCTTTTCGAATACTGAATTGTACAATGAATGGCAGATCGTTGGCAAAATAGCATAATAATTCTTATAGCTTTAAAAGAAAAACTACCTTTCGGCAAAATTTTTAATCCACAAAACATGCTGTTCCGGATCTTTAAAGTGGAACGAATAAATAATGCACTTAACAGATAGCGTTCATATGGAGGATTTGTATTGCTTTCAAATTTGGTTAACTTATTTGACTAAATTACTTAAAAGAACATTCTGTCGACAAAACTGACCTATTATCGTCTGAATCGCGGCTGTTTCATATGACGTGTATTGCGATTCGTCGACCGCAGTATGTTTGTACGTTTTGTTCTGTATAATTGCAAAGCGTTCTTTCGGTCTCGGGAACGCGTGAAAACTCGCCGATAATTTGGTCACTTGATTTACTGTCACGACCACTGCATAATGAACATTGTTGGAATTTTTTTTTCATTCTGAGAAATTTTCTACCTGCCTAACAATTAGCTAGCTGATACTCAAAAGTAAATAAATAATATGAAAAGTGATATGTTTTCAAGGTATTATTTAGTGTTCCATTAGTGAAAAATCCGACCACCAGAGGTCGCATCCAAGATTTGACTTCCCAATAGAGAGTTGTAGAAGTCTTAGAGTCTTACTCAAACTAGGGTTGAAAAAGAAAATAAATTGATACAGACAAATTGCCTTAATACTGCATTATCTACAGTGCATAAGCTATATTAAGATGTATTTACTGTAATCTTTTGTGTTTATTATTGATTTCTTTTTCCATGTTCTTCTTTTCGTTCGAGCTATTATAGTTTGACTATACTTATGAAGACTCATTTACAGTACATAATGGATTGGTCACCATTAACAAATTGTGAAATTTAGAAATAAATTTGTCGTGAAAAATAATAGTATAAATTACTAAAAGAAATTTGAACGTTTCTATCAATTCTATAATATTTTATTACATAATACAGTTACATACTCTAATTTGTCATACAATTTGGAATTATATTATTCCAGTATATTCGACATAATAATATAAATTTGAAAGGTTAATTTTTACTTATATACTGTCGAATATATTATCATCGAACTTCCGGGACAATTTCGCAGGACACTTCGTCCATATTATTCATTATCTGAGAAACTTCAAAAACATTTAAGCTTGATTAAAGCGATAAATCAAGAGAGCCCTCAAGCTCACAGAGCGGCTCTCTGATATATATATATATATATATATATAGTACCTCCTTGGAATTTGCCTGCACAAACACGAGTCGGCCGAGACACGTACAGGAGCGGAGGAGCAGCGCGGTTGACAAACCTTTATATACATATATAAACTCTTCGGGAAATTTGTCATCCAAGGTTTCGCGCGATGCTCGAACCATGAGCTCGAACCAGCTGCGGAAGGGACGGGCAGAGAGCGTGGGACGGAAAGCGCGGGGTGGTGGTGCTAGGGGAGGGGGTGAGATTCGCGAGTCAGCGAACTGCAAATGCAGCCAAGAATAGAGCGTATAAATTCAAACATCTGCGCGCGAGACAGACAGAGAGAACGAGAGAGAGAGAGATTGAGCTCGTACGAAACGGACGTCGTACTGTCGAAACGAGGGGGGAGGGGACGAACGGGAGAGGCGGAGGGAAGGCGAGATGAAGAGGTATAACGGAATATGTATTAACCGTGGCGACGCACTTGAGGATACGACGGCACTTCGCGTTGCCTCGAAATCCTTAATAAGAAGCCCGGATATATAATATTGGCAAGTTTGATTGCTATTTATGCGCACACACACATACATACACATTCAAGCATATATATATATATATATATATATATATATATATATATATATATATATATATATAGCGAACGCGACGTGAGTTAATTAAATGATACGCCGCGAGATCGAACGGCGAGCAAATTTCTAATCCCTTCAACCCCAAAATTCATAAAATCGCGTAGATCGCGTATCATAAAAGCTCCACTATTTCATCTGTTGAAAAATACACGATACCAAATACGTCGCCCAGCTCTTTGTGTAAAATTAAATTACAAACTTGCAATCTAACGATCGTCGCATCCACGCTCATGATGAATAAGGATGCTTTGCGGATTAAAATTATCTACATTATCGTAGGGTGGGGGAAATCGCTTGTTTAATTCTCTGTCTTCTTGAAGAATCGCGGCTGTCTCTGTCACTTTTGCCAATATATTAAGACGTTAACGGCTGGATCGATAATTTTATCTGATCATTATTCAAAAAGAGCCTACATATATTTTTATTTTCGAATGAACGAATGGTAGTGAAGTACGGGTATGGATTTGCCGGTAACTGGCAATCATTATTTTTCGAGAATATCACGCAGAGAATTAAATCTCCTTGTTCATACATAAACTAAGAAAATTGATTGTATTAAATATCGGAATCTAAGGTTGAGGATAAGCTTACCTCACTGTAGTATCGAAATTCGAACCGGCGAGCCTTTCCACCGGTATCTCATTTTCTAACTAATGAGAGTAGCTGTTGTATAATAAAACAAAGAATGAAAATACGGAAGGGATTGGAAAAACTTTCAAATTTTCAAAATAACAATATTAGACCTACGATTAAAATCATTCTTTTTATAATTTGAAATTATAGCGTAATATAAATATATAAGAATAATTAGATAATATAAGAATTGTTACAATAAATATGAGAATGATTGGATAATATAAATAGATATATTGAACGAAAAAATACTTAGATAATTAAAAGAAAAAAATTAGGATTAGTGAAATTTAATGTCAGTATGCCTAAGTAAATATAATATATTCAACTTATATAAAAAATGTATAAAAAAGTAAAAAAAAAAGGAAAAATCCGCAAAGAACACATACATATTAAATTTAGACGATATTGAAATTAACTGTTATTACAATCAAATCACAGCCGGATTGGCATTAAAATCCACGCGTAATGAATGATAACTCATTCGAGACGAGAGCTCTCTTATCTTTTATTCACCTCGCGAGCCTACGCACAAACACGCGCAAGCACAACTAGCGTAGGGCAGAAAGATGTCGTGGAAGGGATGGGCGTACGCAGTTCCGATGCCTCGGATACAAGAACATGTCCTCACGGCGATGTCGCTGGGGCGCCGAATAGAGGCAGCGGGTTTCGTCAACACCTCTCAGAGACACGCACGCCCTCTGCCAACGGAGCGGATTATTGCTCGCCAGCTCGTTCTTGGTAGGATCCATTGGTAGGATCCACTTATCGTGGATGGAAATGATTAGACTACGCGCGTTAGATAGTGATGCTGGTCGACGACACCCCCCACCCCCAACGAAGCAGCTACCTGCGCCTAATAAGGGGGTATTTGAGAATTCGCCGTTCGCGCGGAAAGATGTCCAAATGCAGCGAACTGATGCGCATATATCTACATATGCAAATATACGTACCTATACATACACATACATCTACATGTACATGTATAGGCACCTCATACTATAAGCGGTGCAGAAGGCGCTAATAATCATTTATCCAATAAGCACAAAACTAATTTAGGATAGATAAAATAAACTAAAGCAATAATAAAATAGTCTTTAAATAATTAAGCCTAAGAACGTACAATGAGAAGTTGATTGCTCATGGCTGAAAGGGCCTCTTTGAAAAGATAAGAGTTACGACAAAATTGTTTATGTTGCTAGAATTGAAATGAATGACTGATCTGTCTTCCAACGAATTGGCCAATCTTCGAAAACGTATACATAATCCGAGAAAGACTCGAATATTTTTTAAGCTGCTGTTTTCTTCAAAAATATAAGGTATAAAAAACAGCTCTGATTTCCCACAAAACTGTAGAAAAATCGACTGATAATTGTGGCTTGTGAACTTAAACGTTCAAATTCGAAATTATTTCCTTAATCGGAGTACAGTAATAAACATTGATTCGACATGAATACGAATATCCGTGTGCGCTTTCTTGGAAAATTTAATTTAATTCACATATAGGAATATTCCCACAGTCCATCTAAAACCAATTCGTACGATAATGATTAATTCAATTACAAATCTTATTGGTAGCTGTATAAAACCGGATATTCTATTACCCTCTATTGAAAATGTGAAAAATAGACTTTTCCTTGCTTAAAGAGCTAACTTAGCTGAATTCAATCGGACGCTTCGATTTACTTCAATTAACGATATTATTAATTAAACGTTTTTAAACGCGCATTCAGACGAGTCATTCGGCAAATACACGGGAGCGGAATACGTTCGAAGTCGATGCTTTAAGGACAATTGAGAATGAATTAACGGAACGATGAAAAGTCAGGTACGTATTTCTCAAGCTAGAGTTGGTGGAATCCACATCGGCGATGTGGAGCTTCCAAGAGACGATACGTTTTTGATGTCATTGACAACATTATGCATAAATGGCACAAGTCATACTTAGCTGGACCATACCTTCCATAGCCTTGGCATTCATAATGTGAAACAGCAAGATGTTTTGATGCTCATCTTATAGAGACTCTGAGAAGCAATGGAGAGAAAATAGGCTTCTAAAATCCGAGGACGTAGATGTGTATCATTTCGTATCCTTATACATCCATAAAATAACCTCGCCCAATGTCAATATATGAATGCAATCCATCCCCCTTAAACCTCAGAAGCGTCTCGTGTAAAATGTCAGTCATATACATATATATGACTTTCATGAAAGAAAAGTGTCCAATATTAAACCGGGACCGGTATTAGTATTGGGAAGATGCACTATAATCTTCTAACTGAGTTATGAGCTGATCGTCGGATTAAATCTTTTACATAGATCCACGAATACAATGGAATTGAACTTATTGTTTATGGAGTCTGGTCGCATCAGATCTGCGTAGCGCATTATACCTGCATACATAATCCAGAAAATTTACAGTAAAGTCAGGCGAGCTGCCTGCAATTGTATAATCGGGTTCGAGTCTCTTCAATAATGAGTTCGTTTTGTTCCGAGGTGAAGCTCAACGATAAGACTATACAGATTAGCTCCACTACCTTAGACATTGTCATTCATCGCGATCGAGATTTAAATTGCATTATATTAACGAAGTTTCAAATTTTGTCTTTTGGCTTTTACGATTTATAATTTTAGTCGCCTGTTGGTGATAATCGATAATGCCATACCCTAGTAACAGAAGACAGAATTGATGCATAAAACTGTCAGCGGGATGCGATTTTAATATCGAAATATGTAAGAGAGCATCAACCTCTGCGGCAGGCTGAATACAATATGTCATTACGTAGATGCTTAATAATTAATTGATCATCAGAGATATATTAACACGAGGAACATTCTGAGAGAAGGAATTTAAGCTCCCTTTATCTGGGAGCTTAGCATTCATCTTGCATAATCCACGCAATGCTCATCAAGAGCATGTATTCATAAGATTCATTGGGATTCACGCCTTTCCGGGTTCCAAAATATTAATTATTTTTAGAATGTCTATTAAATAGATACAAATTTGCTAACCAACGTACGTTTTCGGACGCAGCTGTCTTTTTTGTCCCGTTCCCATCAGAGAGCAGGGCCAGAGAGAGAGCGAGAGAGAGAGAGAGAGGAGAGGCAGAAAGGCTTCCACAGTTCAAAAATTTCAAGAATCGCGGGCGTACAACACCCTCGCGCGCTCCATATCCGCGATATCGATCGATCCCGTTCGCGCCGTCAACCTCGTGCATTATAACTCCGAGCTCTCTCTCTCTCTCTCTATATATATATATACACGTGTCGAACATCACTGCGATCCGGCGCGCACACTAACGCCGAGTCATGCGAATGGCCGGACTCGCTTTATCTGGCTTCCGCTGCGGCAAGCATCGATGATACTTGCGAACCGTGTACATAAACGTATATGTATATAGATGTATAGATGGAACATCGTTCACGGGAGAAGTCATATTTTGAAACACGGCAGAATATGTGTGTGTTTGTGCACGTGCGTGCGCGCGTGTGTAGTCATAGGGAAAATGTGGACGATTACATTGAAGTTTATTTCAGTGTTTTAATAAAAACTGTGTTGTTGTAAAATAAAATTTTACTCTATTAGTAGTTTTCGTTAAAAAATTTATACAAGCTTTCGATACATTTTCTGTAAAAAAGTATGTTTTATGGAATGCGTATATGTATTTCGAATAAATATTTATGATAGATAAATAACATGAAAATACAAAATTCCGTGGACTTTGTTTTGTATTTCTCCATATGAGAAAAATAAAATAGTCTCTAACAATCTTTACAGCAATCAAACTAAAAAACAATTTAGTTGGTTGAAACTAAAGCTATTTCTTCTGAAGAAAAAAGTTCTTGGACCTGAAAAATTGGACACTCACAAATGATATTGGGTGAAAGATTTGTCGAAAATTTTGAGCCAAATTTTGGCAGCCATATTTTAAGCTAATGTACACAAGTAATACGTATTTTTATAGACATACAAATAATTCAACTTCTTTTGAGAACTAACTAACACAATGATAGTTTACTATAATAATGTGAAATTACATAATTTTTTTTATCAATCTATATAAAATCTTGATTAAACGTTGAAACATTCACACAAGACATCATTAGTAATTATCATTAAAATCAGAAGTAATATATTCTATTTATCCCATTCCAAAAAACTTATGGTTCTAAATATTTTTTTTGCTCACAAAGCCGATTTTAATATTGAACAAAAGCTTTCTATTGGAATTGAGCATCCATGAAGTCGTAAATGCTCTCTGTGTTTTACAGTCGACGTGACAAACCCCCCCCCTCCCCTCGCAGGCCATTGGAGGGAGGGGGCTTCGGGCGAATTTAACGATAACGGGCATTTAGCTACGGGTGGCGTTCGATGGGCAAAAAAATGGCCAAAGTGGAATAAATGGCAGTTACGAGTCCGCGAAAAGCTAAGGATTTTTCTTTCATCGGGATACGGATTTACGGTTTTTCGCTCTCTGAAGAATTAAACTATTTATGACGAGGTGCCGAATATCGGCGCTCACCGCCTCCTTTATTTTCTCTCGAATTTTCGGATAGAAAATATGTTGGCAGTAAATGAAGTATATATATATATATATATATATATATATATATATATATATATATACATTCATTTGTTAAAAGTGATTTTTACTTGTAAGGCTTTCTATTTTCAACTGATAGAGAAATATCACCAAATTTATATGAATTTCATCTGAAAATTTGATGAACGTAGGAAAAAAGCGTAATATCCGATTTCTTTTCTACTTAGTCGAACAAAATATTTGATTAAAATCGAAACCTTGTATATCGAATTTTTACGAATATTGTTATCAAACTATTGAACGTAATATTACCTATTAATTAAAATCCTTCCGCAAAGGGTTTCATTTCAATACGAATTTTCAAAAAATACCAGGTAAACTTCGTTGTTGTAACTTTAATTACACGAAAAATCAGTGGGAAGCACCGACCACGTACTTTCATTTTTTTCCCTAGCGCAAAGCTCGAATAAAGAGAGAAATACCAGATCGACTTCGAAAAATATCTAACGGCTTTAGAAAATCGGAACGTGATACTTAAAAAAAAAAAAAAAAAAAAAAAAAGAAAAAAACTCCTTGGCCTCTCTGTACCACGCGTCCCCGTAAATCATTGTAGATACGTAAAGGTAGCACGCACGAATTCGACCCCGGCAAAGAACTATGTGGGAGAAGAAAATACGAAAAAAAAAAAATAAGAGAAAAAGAAAAATTCGAAACTCCGACGAAGAAAATATTCGACTGTATACGTGTACGCGTACTTACTCCCCGGTAAATCAAGGGTGCTCGACACGAGTAATAGTTGTAGTAGCGGTGTACACCGGCTGGGAAAAAAGAAATTTAATTTCTGACCGAAAGAGAGAGAGAGAGAGAGAGAGATAGAGAAGCTCGATAATACGTCATATATATATATATATATATATATATATATATATATATATATATATAAAGGCAGCGGAAGGATGGAATAAAGTCAAGGAAGCGCGGCTCAAAGCGGGCGAAAAGGGCTCATATACATTGTTAGAGAGCTGCCCGCGCGCGATTTCCTGGCAAGGGAGGGAGGCGGGCGGTGGAGCGGGTAGGAGGTGGTGGCGTTGAAAAGTTCTCAAGTAGCTGCTCGAAACTTCAATCCCCTACCCCCCCCTCTAGTCCTTCGACGAATGCGACCTAAAAAGCACGTTTAAAGAGGGGGAGGGGGAGGCAGGGCCAGTGGGGGCTCTATGAAAAATTTTAATCACGCTCGCTTTATTATACGATCGAGGCGAGCGCTCGCCACCGTGCCCCTGTCATTTTCGCCTGAAATTTTCGCCTTTTGTCACGGATGCTGTACGTCTCTTTTTATATAGATAAATGTACTCTCTCCTTCTAACGCATTTTCACTGTATGTATAGATGTACAATATATATATAGAGCTCTAAGAGAGTAGTACATCAAAAATGAAAAGCGCAGCGCCGCTTGTTTCGGAAAGTTTCGAAGTTTAACCGCAGAAACCGTTTTGATTGATTATCAACTATATATACATGTGTCTATGTGTATGTGTGTGCGTGTGCTGCGCCCGGATTCGACTGCAGAGAACTTACTTTTCCGACAATTTTCACAAATTCCTACGGAACTCCCATAATTTTTCCGCACGCGCGCCACCGGCTTTACAAAAATTCGAGCCATTAATCTAAATCATTGTGTATAAAATATATAGTCTACACAACAAGTTTATTTCCAACTATTGTACTCGTCGTTTGGGACGAATTGACTTCGTACACATGACAAAGCGATCCTTTTGATATGCTCGAGCTAAGATCTTGCTATTGAAATGCCACGGGAGTAATTCATGAAAATATTTTGTAATAATGTCTCTCCCTCTCCCCCTCTCTCTCTCTCCCCCGCATCGAGTTTCTTCCGTTTATTGGCTACTCAAGCGTATAAGATGAATTGCAACTGCTCAGAATAAATTTAGCTTAATATTCATGAAGTCCCCGACGCGTCGATTTACGGCTTTCGTGCGGCTTAAATTCGTGCCTGGATCCAACAAAAACAACAACAACAAGAACAACAACAAAATAAAATATAAAAGCAGAAGAAGAAGGAGAAGAAGAAAGAAAATAAAAACCTGGGGGAAAATTTTACTGTAAATAAGTTTCGCCGTTACAATGTACAGGGCGCTCTCGGTGCTGCAGTTCGCGCAACCGTCTTACAAGCTATATATATATATATATATAAACGCGCGCGCGCGCATGGTATCAGAAAGATAGTCATTTTTTTAGTTTACGATCGCGCGCGCGCGCGCGCTTTCCTTCCCCACCATCAAGCTGCCGCTCCACTGTATCTTCCCATTATTTCGCATATATATATATATATCTATATTCCGGTGCGTTCTTTCCCCCCTTTTTTTTATCGGGTCATTTGAACTTTTGCGTCCGCGCACCGTAGCGGTAAGTGGCACAATCGCTTGTGGAATATTTCTTTATCGGCTTTATTGCGCAATTTTGCGCCACATTCTTGTCACGAGAAGGGGAAAAATATATTTTGCTTCTACATCGAAGCACATATATCTTGAAGCTTTTGGGAAAAATTAAATGGTCGGCATTGGTGCAAAATTCGTCATAATCTAAGATTGTAAAGCGAACGATTTGAATATTCAGCACTATTCACTTTGTAACGTTTACAAAGTAAAATAAAATTTTTTTCCAACGTATTTATATATCTCGTATTAATTTCTCTTGTTTTTTGTTTTCGTTAAATTTTTCATATTTATATTTCGATACCTATATGAAAAATCGAACTTTACAAGAATATCTTTCAAATTCCTATATGTTCACATTGTATTTCATTCTTTACAAGAAAAGGAACGAATGAAAATATATGGAGATAGAGCTAAAATAAAATAAAAGAGATTAAAAGCATTAGATAAGGTGTCCATGTTAGCCGAGGTATAAGCGCCTCAACTCCCATAACTCACTTTTCTGTGTCTGTATATATATATATATATCCCATACCCGTAACTCACGTTTGCGAAAATAATTGACGGAACCATATATTTCCAGAGGCAACGTTTCTGTTAGGCGACAAATTGCGAGTTGCACGCTTCATAGGCGAGAAGGGGGAGGGGTTAGTGTAGTTTGATCGCATGATGCAATAGAGCTTTCGTGGGACGTTCTTCTTATTATGTCTGGGCTCGACTGTTACATTATTGGGGAGAGCATTATTTGATTGACTTCTTCGAACAGTTCGTTTACTCTGGACTTTTTTACAGTACGGATATAAAATATAACTTTATATTTATGCGTTTTAAGCTGATCGCGCTTTATAAACTGACCCTTTAAATCGATGAATAAATAAATAAATGTATGTACACTTACCTAGGTGTATATGTGTGTGTGTGTGTGTGTGTATTATGTCTGTAGGTATGTATATTACTTTATGAAAATCCATTTTTCTTCACGTTAATGGAGTATCTCTAGACTGAAGAACGTTGATCCAGAAAATATTTTTTACTCATCAATCATCTTTTTAAATTAAATAAAAATCCACAATTGTTTATATGTTTATTATTATAGGAATTTTATCTTTATTTTTTTTTAATGTACATCTCGTATTTTCTGTTAGATAATTAGACAGCTAGTCGAAAGTAATTCGATCATAGATTTGTACTTCTGAATCAAACTCACATGAATTGGGAGACTGAAAGTCAGGTGAGGAACAAAATAGTACGGCGATAAAGAACGAAAGATTATGAGAATCCTATAGAAAATTACGAATTATTGAGTCAATACAATTTCAGAACATGCGAAAGCGCGCATAATTTTTTATTCTGAAAAAAGCCATCGAAAATTTTCCAAACTTACTTTGCCGCGCACTAACTTCTCTTTACGAGTCTTATTTCGCATCGACATTTCCATCACGAATCGAGCGTGCAAATTCAATGGGATTAAAAAGACTTCTTCCTCTCTACCCCTTTCCTACATCGACGTCTTAGGGCGAGTAGTAAGAGAGAATAAAAAAAAAGAGAAAGAAACGCGCCGATTAACATATAGTTCCTTCCTCCGTCTCACCCCCCCCCTACCGCCTCATCCCGCTGTACCCACACGGGAGGCAAACGTCGAGAAGCCGGCTTTATCCGAACGGCACTGCCGCGGAAACTTTACCTCGTCCGACTGCGAACCGAGGGCGCAGCTATGGGCCGCGAAAGGAGGGGGGAGGAGGAGGAGGAGGAGGAGGAGGAGACGGAAGATACGTACGTTGCCAGAAATAGGCGTCGAATAAAACTTCGCCCCGAGGAAGCGTCGAGGATGAAAAGCGCGGCCAACTTTTGCCGAACCGTCCACGTCACCAATCCCCTCCAAACCCTGCCCGCCCATCCCATAATGTACACCGCGAAGAAGATCCTGTAATTGGCCCCGGCGCGAATCCGATGGATCAGCCGCCCACCCCGTCCATCCCTCTCCGCGTGAAGAAGAAGCCGGTGGCCCGTCAATGTCGCGGACTGACGGGGGGAGGGGGTTCGGAGGATGGGAGACGAATGCGGGTACGGAACGAGGAGGCGTAGATGAAAGAAAAAGTGTCGCGGGCTCGGAGATGAGGAAAGTGGCGGCCGTGAATTAGGGAGGCGGTGAAAAAGAGAGAAAGAGAAAGAGAGAGAGAGAGAGAGAGAGAGAGAGAGAGAGAGAGAGAGAGAAATCAAAAGTAGAAGCTGAAACTCGCGCGCGCTCTCCCCTTAATCACTGGACTCTGGTTGGGGAGGGGGATGAATCAGTGTAATGGGGCCGCTTTGATTCGCCGGCGGCGAGGAGAGCCGGGATGGATGGGGAGTGCGGGCGAGGTGCGGCAGAGTCGGGGAAAAACGGATACACGAAGTTTCGAATGCGGTTCGCGCCTGGGGGGGGGGGAGAAAGTTCTTTGCAATTTTCTCCGCGCAAACGAGGTATAGGTACACGGGACTCGTTCGGTTTAAGGCAAAATGTATCACGCACAATTGCAGGTTGATCGAAAACAAATCCACAGGGCGTCGGTTAATATATTTACCGATGCTTTCCAAACGAAGGAAATTTTCGCATTATATGATGAATGTCGAGCGAATGGTTCGAAATTACGAAATTACACCGGTGTTCGTAATTAACATGCAGAAATTACTAGATCTAGATAATTTAAAACAATGCCTCAGTTATTTGTTATGAAAAGGGAAGATATCGCTCAGCAAAATGTGGTGTGAAAAATTTCTTTCAAATTTCCTGAATCATACTCGCTGATTTCTTCGGATTAACTTGACAATAGTCGAAACAAAAAAAAATTTAAATGATAGAACTGTAAACAATAAATTTTTTACAATAATAAACATACGATTACTAAATTTAAATATTAGAAACCTAACAGTATTATATTTTTAAGAAAAGGGAGTTATTCGACAAGTCATTTATGCGTGTCTTTATTTGTGTAAATTCGGGATGGATATACGGGAATTAATTGGCAAGTACATAAATTTTCTACGATTTCTAAGTAATTTGATACATACATAGACGTGCGCGTGTCTGTGTAGGCGTTTGTATGTACGTATTTTTCCGCTCATTTAATCACTTTCAGATACAATGCTTCAATTTCGAAATTTTCAATTAAATCGGATTTTCGAAAGTAACGAGCAACGACGCCGGGCGGCTTACTTGCGTTCCGCTCCACTCTTAGTGACAGTATAACTGTCGCATGAGAGCGGTTTGAAAGATTGTCTCTCGGTACAGTGAGAATTTCCGCGTCGCTCGCAAGCAGTCGCCGCTTCAAACGGAACGACGGAAAAAGAACAAGTTCGGCGGAGAGTTTGCTTGAAGTAACGACCGCACGTCTACAGGGAGAAGCTGAGCAAAAGGACTAAGAATTTATGTCGTGACTCTCTCTCTCTCTCTCTCTCTCTCTCTCTATATATATATATATATATATATATATATATATATATACACACATATATTAGTAATTTAACCGACTCAGCACAGTAACCTCTAACCTCTACGTTTTTCTCTTGTAGTAGAGTTCTTTCCTTTATTATCATATTGAAATTTAACAATAGTTAACCATACAGTTAAACAACCATAGTTAAACAATAGTTAACCTAACTACAATTAAGGGATATATGTTCAATCATAATTAATAGAGCAATCAACAATTACTGTATGCTTACTAAAATACAATGAAATAAAAGATCCTCTAATTTGCATATTAAGGCATTATTAATACTTATAATGACTTGATGATTTATGAGATTTTATTAATCAATGAAATAAACATTAAAAATAGAATGAATAATGTATGAAGCATGTGATTGAAATATCTTAATAATAAAAAGGATTCATTAGAAGGATAGCAAACTACGTTTACGTTTTAACAAATCACGTATTGGAAAATTTATGCAGTATAGAGGTACTAAATAATACCATTTCAGATAGTATTTAATCAAGAACAAAGTAAATGAATGTATATTCACAATATTTTCTCCACGTTAGTAATATCTGTTTCCTACAGTTGTCGTATTTTCGAAAATTTATAAATACGTAAAACTAAAATTACATGGACTTATCCAACTTTATTGAAAATAAAAATTTCGTTGACATCGAGTCGGAAACTATTTTGCACTTCCGTAAGCCAAGTCGCATTTTCGCTATGTCCAGAAAAAAGGGGACTCTCTGATATTAAGACACGGCAACGTCGAATCCCCAAGATCTTTAGCCACTCCTGAAAGTCCGACGTTTCGAAGCCTCGCCGCCAGATAATCATCCTTATTCCCCAAGGGGGTGGGGAGATGACGATATCGATACTTCCAGTCGTCCCAACTATCGCGCTCGGTCGGGTAACAAATAAATAATCCGATAATCCTTGGGCTGAGTGGACGGGGTGGAATGTTGACGTTTATAACGTAACGGCCGCAAATCAAGGATCCTTGGAAGGTGGGAGGGGTAGGTGGGTAAGCTCCTTTCTCCAAGCGAAAAGCTCCCAATACGTCTCTCGACTTTCCGTTACTATTTTATTGCTCTTTATTGCGCAGAATCGTAAATGTGCGATATATAAATGCCTTTAATATCGTCGTCATTTAATTATGGCAAGCCGTTCTTTTAAGGTTATAAAAGATAAAATAAGAAAAACGCATTAATACATTGGTATGCGTCTGAATACAAAAAAAAAAAAAAACGATAAAAATATTTTATAAAATAACAACGCGATAAAAGAGTCACCTGACTTAGACAGTAAAATAAAAGGAGAAAAAACGAAATAGAGACAATGGCAAAGGAACGGGAAAAAAATTTCAATTTACCTTATATACAGACATCGATTGGTGCGTCGCGGCTCAGCAATAGCGACGTGTACACGGGAACGTGTAGTAATGATACTTTTTTCTACGGGCAAGTCAGTGTGTGTGTGTGTGTGTCTGTATAAGTATACAGTGCCAAAATCTCAAACGCGTCCTCCATCGCCGTCGTTGTATGTACGATTGAACGAGCCGATCGTAACGAGTGTCGGCGCGTATGGGCCGAGAGAACGGACGGCCATTATTTTGTTCCGCTGGACTGATTGATTGGGACATCGGGATGGGAAGTGGGTGAGGCGGCGGAGAGGGGTAGAAAAATCGGGGACAAAGATCTCGTTTTGTTCCTCGACTGTCCCCAGGCCCCGCCGACACCAATTGAGAAGTGATTCCTCCGGACAAAACGACCGGGCGGGCGTTGCGAGTGAGCCGAGCTTTTTGATTTGTTTTTTTTTTCGATGGTGCTCCGATTGTTTTAAATTATAACGAAATTTCTGTACCTCTCTCTTTCTCATGTTTTTTTTATTAGACACAAGTTTTAATCGGATTTCTGGTAGTCTCGGATATTAGCAAATGTGACTTTTAGATAAGTGACATATCTAAAATAGACGTTTTAGTGGAAATTTTATTGCTTATTTTATTATATTGATAAATCGACTATGTCGTCGTGTTACGAATAATACATGAATAATTGCTCTTCTATTAATAAAGTGAAAATGTACACGATACTTCTACCTCTCAATTTGCAACCCACAAAAACTGTACATCGTCCAAAGCGTCAGACGTTGAAATTCCAAAATGCCGCGTATACAGGCCAGTCGTGCCCGTCTCGTCCAGCCGAAAGCATACGCCGAAAGTATATCTCCAGACCGTTCGTTAATTTAACTCAATTTTGCACTTTACCAATAGCTTAATAATACGTGGATTATGAATTCATAACGACGAGGACGAATTAATATTATTCATTTATCAATCGCTAATGCCACAATGCGTGATATTGGGATAAACATTTAGCGGCTGAAAAATAAGCGAGAAACAGTTCGTATTTCGAATTTTCATTGTCAGTCCAGTCAGTGGACATATTGACGCACGACCCGCGAGCTCGTTTCCTAGCGGTAAGAATTCTTATCAATCGACTTTTTTCTTCATAGAAATACTTTAATCGCAGTAATGTATTGAAAAAAAAAAATCACATCTCGCATGATCCGCCGTCACCTTATAGTGCATCGAAACAAGAAAATAATACGATTTAATCATAAAAAAGCAATAAACGAGATCATCGATCACCGATCAACATCGGATGACAAACGTACTTCTTCAACGCGTCGTCGTAATAGACCAATATATTTAATTACCGTACGCGCGCGCGTCGAGAGGTAGGTAAAATGATAATCACCGCGTTAGCTCGCTGGTATCCGAATGACTTCACCACCCCACCCCCCGCCACCGTCGGCCCCCTCACTTTAACGAGTGCGTTCACTCTTCGCTAAGATAATGAAGGTGCCGACTCGACAGGGGTTTGGAATGGGGGGGATGGAGGTGGGTTTGCATGCGCGTTATCTTTGCGAGTGATGCGCCAGGCGGGCGCGCGATCGCGCAACAAGGATCTCCCACTCTGTCTCTCTCTCTCTCTCTCTCTCTCTCTCTCTCTCTCTGTCTCTCGAAGGGCATTTGTTATCCGATAATACGATGCACGGGGGGCCCGGGGGTGGCGCTGATTTCGTCCACCTGAACGAGCATTAAGTAAATTACGCATCCATTAGAGACGAGCTCACCTGCCGTGCGCGAATTTACGAGGTGATTTCTGTGTGGGCGTGCGGGTATGCTGTATATGCGTGTGTGTGTGTGTGTGTGTGTGTGTCGGTACATTCGCTTCGCGAGCGTTTCGCTCTCCGCGCACTCGGCTAATGAGTATATAAAATCACGTTGCGTCAGTTTCGAAAGGCGAAGCGGCTCGTTATCCTGGTACATCTATACTATACATATATATACATATATATATATATATATATATATATATATATATATATTCGAACGGACGCAAATGAAAATATAATCAGTTGATTGGTGGCTTTTGCTAAGGGTCCCTGGTCGGAAGCTATATGCTGTTAAAATGTGTTTATTATTGATTTTCCGATGCGCGCTAAAACAATTCTATTAGCATAAATCGATGAGTTGACCTAACTCTCCTTAGTTTTTCAGAATTATTAAAATTATCCGTCTTTGCGAGTTTATTTTATAAAAGCAAAATCGCATGGATTCCAAATTAATTTAGATAAATTAGATATTCAATTAACAATTTATGTATAAATTAATAAAATTGTACATTGTATTCCATAAAAGACATTAATGTTGTAAATGAACTTGTGGAATTAATTCTAACATATCTTTTGTAGAATAATTAAATTTAAAGTGAAATTGGATTAATTTCTAGTACAGTACAAATAAAGTAGATATTTTTTAATTTTATATTGAAATACTTTAGATATATTTCAAATCGAGCAAATAGAACTCGTTACGTTGAACTTGCCAAAAACTGATTTCTCCTAGTTTTGAAACAACGAAATATGTTATAACAACTCATAACCACATTTTCTTACTTGATAACTAAATTTATCTAGTTTTAATTAATTTCGAATAGGCATAACGTGCTAACAGTTAAGAAGTTTATTTCCCTGCATTATTTGAAATTAACTGGAAAAAATAATCTCAATGTGTTTGTTCAGTGAACTAATGCAATGTTGCACACTAATTGGAAATTAAAGTTTTTCTATTATTTGCATCTTTCACATTTAAAAATGAATAAAATATTCGGATAAAGTCAAAAACCGTTTTGGAAAATTCTAACGTCGACAATTACTCATATAATATTTGAGTATTTTTCACGTCCTGGCAATCCCTGTCACTTCTACAATACGTATAGCCATCTTTTATTAAGAATCCATTAGTAACAAGTGTCCAATTAAGAAATTAAGCCAATTTGATGTGTAGCAAAATAATTCTACTTACAAATAAACCAATTTACGCTACGCAGTCCAAACTGATAGCACGATTCGCTGCGCAGCTTCCATACGAAATCACACTGAAAAATAACAAAACAGAATTGTCAATGCAAAGCTTTGATTATTGTATAAAAAAAAAAACAGTAAATTTATCGCAAGGCTATCGAAAAAGAGACGAACATTTTTAACGATAAAGAAAAAAGTTCGAAGCATAAAATTCCGCCAGCAATGCGCTTTCAATCAAAGATCTACCCCCTCCCCCCCAGCCCTCTTCCACAAATCCAATAACCCAAGATCCGATTCCGCAAGCTGCGCCCCCCTCCCCCAATCAACTCCCCCGCCGAAAGATCATCTCTCCCGTCGAAAGTATATGGCTGCGCTATAAAGCGACCCTAGCTCACAGCCCCGCTCTCGCAATTGGATGTCCCGCATAATTCACGATTAACTCCTCTCTCCCTCTCCCACTCCTCCCCCCGTCAATCCACCCTCGCGTGCAACAGAGAGAATGCGCGATGCGCGGCGGTGGCGAGATGTGGAGGGGATGGGTAGGTGGAGGGGAGACACTGCCGTCCCGAGACAAACGAGGAGAATTAGCCCGCGCGGAGTCTTAAGCGGAGGTGCGCAACAGTCGCCCCGACAGAGCGACTGTTGCGGATAAGCATGGAGTAAGAGAGAGGGTGAGATAGGGCGAGAGAGAGAGAGAGAGAGAGAGAGAGAGAGAGAGAGAAAATCGCTCGCGCATCAAGCCAAGGGAGAGAAAGCTCGATCATAATTTACCGGAACTGTATTGCCTTGTCTCCGAGGCGGTTCACTCCGAGCCCCCCCCCCCGGCCCTGAGTCGGAGCTCGTGCGCCACCAGGGCTTAGAAGGGGGAGGGGGTATAATCGATTTCCGCAACGAAGGACGCGCCCCAAATGGGGCAGGGACGGGAAGAGGTTAATGCACCAACTGAATGACGGAGACGCAATGGAGAGAGAGAGAGAGAGAGAGAGAGAGAGAGAGAGAAGAGAGAGAGAGAGCGGAGTTTCGGTTATTGTTAATGCTCCGAATGCGAATGCCTGGAGGCCTCTCCTCCTCGTACCCCGAGATACGCGGGGTCACTGGGCCGTGTTCGCGAGGTGCACGTGAGGCGTTGAGGGAGGAGATTCGCTGCTCCTTTGTTTCTGCAGCGTGTGCGCAAAAGCACTTAAGCTATCGCCGAGAGACAGAGAGACAGAGAGAGACAGAGAGAGAAAGAGAGAGAGAGGGGGGGTATGGAAGAGGAAGGGAGAAAGCAATTCGTACGACACCCTATCGATCATACGTAAACGGAAACGGAGCCAACCGAGAGGCTAATTCGGTCGGGCCCGTTGCTTCGTATGGAAAATGCTGATTGTACTCCGCGGATTCTGCCGACTGAGCTTGCTTGCCGCCCGCCCACCCCCAGACCTCCTCCCCTGCTAACCCAACCCAACTACGCCAAACAGTTCGTAGACCGTAGCCTCCTACAGCGGGACCAGGCAATTGTATTTTGGGGAGGCTCATTTGCCGAGGTGTAAGGTAAGCAGCCCCCGACCTCCTCCCGGTATTTTGTTCTGAGGAGAGATGAAAGAACGACGAGTATTGGGAGTAATTGATATCGGTTATCGGTAAGAATGGCGGGATATGTTGACGTGTTTGAAGACGTGTTTGAAAAAGAAAAATTATAACTATGATTGATTATAACGTTTCGGTACCAGAAGGTAAATTTTATTCTAGAATTTTAGAGAACTGATTGCATTTTAGAGAACCGATAACAAACTCTCTAACAGTAGTGTAAATTCAGTGCAAAAAATATTAAATTTACAACTGTAAACAAAATTTATCTCAGATAAATAATAACGAATCAAAATCGAAATAATTGAAAAACGAAACGCAAAGCATATAGAACTATAAACAAATACTTTTGCAACTCAGCCAGCATTGATATGGTAAACATATACCTCGTCTAGATGATAAATAATTTTTCTTCCCTTCTCCTCTCTACACGTTTTCCAATTATTCACAAACATTGATAATTATTTGATGCTTTTACAGGGGTAAAATAAACACGCGCAACGAGCGTGCAAAGGCAGCATATATTTATGCACGATCGTACGAAATTCCATTGTTACAAATGTGAAACGATTTCGCCCCGTTCGTAAAGTTCCGGAAACATTTGATACGGGCCAGGCACACGGGTAAATTCGTTGAAAAAATTAAATAACTGGCCATTTTTTTAATAAAAATAGATCTACTTTTTAATCGACAATTAATAACGAAACCGAGCTCAAAGCGCGTGTTTTACGTTCTATCGTATAAAACAAATTTTTTTTTTATACGAAAAGTCTCTCCGCCTGATTTCGAATTTATTAAGAATGCATAGTTAGAAAAACGTATTGATAAAACACAAAAATTTTTAAAAGAGCGTGATTTCGTCGAAATAAAAGCGTCTTTCATCGTTCGAAATCAAATTGAGCACAATACATCACGGAAAATCGACGAATCATCGAACTCTCCACAATCGCTTCCTAGACACTTATCCACCTCCGCCGGTCGAGCCAAATTTCACACAGCGACAATCCCACTCAACTATCGCAGCCCAATATTTTATTAACAACATTTCCGCGTCGAATTCATGACGTACAATTATGTTCTCAGGATAACGTCATTAAATTATGATCTTAATCTCACTAAATGGTATTAGCGAGTCTAAATTACAATGAATATCGATACAATATCTAGACAAACAGAATATGTTAATAAGTATAGGCTAGATAATTGCGGACTTCTGCGGAAAAGTTAATTTCTTAATCTTTTTCCAATGGGCATTGTATTTAAATCTATTACACGGCACTCAGGAACAATCTCATAGGCGCAGTTTGTCATCAACGTAATCAATTTATACTTTGATTTATCTGGATAACGAGCTAAAAGACAGAATTTACAAAAATCAAAATATCAACTTCTGTACCGAGACAAACTATTCGCTTTCCTACGTATTAACACTTAAAGGCTTCTCGAGTAATGCTGCTGGTACAGTGAGAGCCTGTATATAGAATCAGATTGTGGACGAGGTCGAGTCGTAAAATGGAGGGACAAGTGTGTGGTTACGGCGGAAGGGCGTGTGCGCGGATCTACCGCGACCCTCGACTCTAGATTGTATAAATGGTAGTCCGTCGAATCATGTAAGATACTTGGCGCCTATCTCCTACACACACACACACACACACACACACACACACACACACACACATAACTTTCGAACGACAACTTATTCGGGCCACCGCTCGGCCAACTTGTTGGTTTATACGGAGCTTACACCGTCTTCGATGCCGGGAGGTAAAAGTTATTATTACAACGTCGCCGACGGCTTATCGGGTCCGAGGATCCACGCGACGTGAGAGGCGGAAATCGCTGGCGATGACGAGGTTAAGAATTAGAAATTATGCTTACGTCTACCGTTTTGAATTAAATTTGGATCTTACAGTCTTTATACAATAATATATTATATTAAGATAATGACGGTCAGACTGTCCTTGTTTATGACCACACCCGAGGAATCTTAAACAGAACTTAGAAACTAAAAATAAAATTAAATTACATTAGTGATGAAAAAATATAAAGATAATAATAAAATAAACATAATAAAAAAAAATAAAAATAAGTCATATTATGTGTTAGCAAAGGATAATTTAGTCCTTGAAACTCGGTGTAGTACTTGAAAATGAATCGTAGCGGTTCGAAACGTCGGACTACAAAGGAAAATTTTAATTTAAACCGGTGGGGGCAATCAGGTTGTTGTAACATAGAATTTAGCTTATTTTTATTATTTTTATTTTTATGTTTTTATTATTTTTAATTTTTAATCTAATTTCATTTTAATTTTATTTTTACTGTTATGTTCTATTTTAGATTTTTCGGGGGTGATCATAAACAAGGATAGTCTGACTGTCATTATATTAGTATAGTGTATTCTTGTACAAAGACTGGAAGATGTTTTACATTGTTCACCGTACGTTCTGTGCACAAAAGATTCTTTGAAAAGATTCTTTGTAAAGTCTGTTCGGTTTTCTTTTGAATGCTATTGCTGGTATTTTTATTCGTAGTCTTTAATTTCTAATATTTATGCTAGAACATAGGAAGCGACTCTTTTCTGAATTATCTGTTATTAGTTTTCTTAATTCTTTAATTTATACTTGCATATTACAAAAAAAAACGTAGCACTAACTTTCAGTATGTATTATACTACTTAAAATTATCACGCAAATGATGAATAATTCATGCATTCCGCTGCCAGAGTTAGAACACAAGATCTTCTGTAAATTAAAAATATATATGTATATTTAAAAATATATGTGCCAATTCTCTATGTGTATATGTAGTATTATAGAAATATATACGACTCAAGGGAGACAAAAAATCGAAAGTCTAATAATAAGAATTATTTTAAACCAGTAAGTAGTACACATGTGGATTTGTTCAGGCGGACCAATAAGTTCGTCTCGATGTGCAGCGTTAAGGCGAATCACAGAACTGCCCCCCCCCCTACATTCTACGTAAGAGCTCACTTGCCAAGTCGATAGTTTCTCAAGTGAGTTCCTGTCAAAGGTGGCCTTTTGCTCCTTGTGTAAATTAATTGCAATTTTATTCATTGTGCCCTAATCTACACTTGTTATATTAAATTATTTCAGCGTATTATTTCTTCACCTATGAAGCGGAGATTTTTTATGGCAATCATTTTCATTGAAATGAAAATGCTATTTTCGAATGCAATTATTTATTACTCAAACTGAAACACACCCGTTATTATTAAGGTACGTTTCATATTAACTTTTATATAAGATTTGAATTCCCTAAGCATTTATTAGATATCATAGTTTATGCTATAATAAGTTCTAGCAACCTCAACGATAATCACTAATAGCCTATTTTTATAACAAACATTTGAATAATATCATATATTAGTTGAAGAAAGAAAACCGTATCGTTCGATCATCGAATCCATATTTACAAAAAACTTCTAATAGAAAAAATATATTTAATATTCATATAAAAATTTGTTTCGAATTTAATTCCAATATTCGCAATCTCAATTTGACTTAATCTCGCAGTAAGCCGAAATCACTCTATAAACACCGAGGAAACTTTCCAGGCCATTGACAAAATAATTAAGGCTTCTTGTAATTCACCATCTCGAGCTCCGCTCAAAATTAAATTTAATAATAACGAGGCACCCGTGATATTGTCCCGATTGTAAATAGTCGAGAGGTGAACGTCATCGCCGAAGCTAATTAAGGCGTCTCGTTTATTCCGGAAAACTTATTACAAGAAAAACTCATTTCCATTTATTATTATTATGATTATCATTGTTGTTATGGCTTTCTCTTTTTTTCTGTACATTTTCAGTCGAACGCTAAAAATTGCTCCTAATAAATCGTATTCGCGTAGAAAACAAAATCCAATGGAAAGAGAATTTATACGCAGATGATCAAAATTCACCTTTCGAACGATTATATTCCAATATTTATGTACCCCACGAAAGTTTTCGATGTTTTGATTACAGAAATTGTATAAAGCAATGGCAGTGATACATGGTTCATTACAGCGCAACAGTCCTTCGTTATTTTATATTACGTTCTTCTATTAAGCTTCTATTGATTTTCAATATTCAGAACAGCAGACCTCTATAAAACAAGACAAAGATATATATCTATGTATATTACACTGCAGATCTAATTATTTTAAATTACCAAGTATTATTTTATAATTACATTTCCGCGAATATTCTCGACATTTCGTATTCAATGAATTGGAGTTGAGACTAATTTACCAACAGCTTAAGTAAATGTAATCATAAAAAAACATTAATAACAATCTTTTCAATTATAACTACGTTAAGACAATAAGTAAGTATGATGTGAGAGAGGATAGATAAGAAAATAATAACGTAAAACCTTTAAAAATGTAATTTCGAGAAAGCAGCTTTGAAGCTGAACTTTTTACATCGCTTAATAAAATCTTGAATTAGAAACGGCAAAGATGATGCTTCTTTAAGAGCCGTGAGACTTTTACCAATTTTCAAATATAAAGACGCGAAATAAGCCGCGAATAGTTGGCCCTTTTACGACGCATCTCTTTGTGAATTTAAAATAATTGCGCGCTGTGTTATAAAAAGCACAACTGTCCCACCTCCACTCTTCCGTCTCCTACGCCCTCCCCTCACTCGCCTTTTACAAGTCGAGCAAATTTTTTTCTGTCAATTTTATTTCATCTCACCGGGGGACGGATGGTGGCTCGATGAAAGATCTCTCTCTCTCTCTCTCTCTCTCTCTCTCTCTCTCTCTCTCTCTCTCTTACACTTTCTCATAATCGTTTGATGAGTGGAAAGAAATCTAGAAATGGATAAAGATGAAAAGAGATGAGGTAAGGACGATGGTGAGAAAGAGTGTAGTCGAGGAAAAAGGGGATAAGAAGAAACGGGATCGCAGCCTTCTTCTCCTGCGCTTATTAAAGAAAACCTAGACAACACGATGGTTTCGAATTCAATTCCTATCTTTCTCTCTCTCTCTCTTCGCGGTCGTATTACATCCTCTTTTAATGGACATTTAATTCTCATCGGGTTTGATGGAAAACAAGTAGATTAAATAATCTCCTATTCTGAATGCTTAACGCAGTTATATAAGATTTAACCGCCCTTCTTTTCCTTCTCCTTACACTTTTACAGCCGTCTTTCTTTTATGGCTTTACGTCAATCTTTTGCAAATGCAAATCTCTGCGAGTGCCTATTAGTAAAACCCCCCTTTATCTGTCTATCACCTTCCATTCTTACAGGCGTACATCTTCTTTATATATTTTTTCAAGCTTTTTTTTTCTAGTTAAAACGTTATTATCCATGTTTCACTCTTACTAATTAACACATATAAAATCTTATTCTAAATTAAAAGATTCATAAGTTTCTCTCTCTCTCTCTCTCTCTCTCTCTCTTTCTCTCTCACTATATATATATATATATATATATATATATATATATATATATATAATTTCGCATAAGATTGCGGCTGGTAAATCTATGTAAATAACTTATGCTTCACATTCTATTGAGTCCTCATCTTCTATCTACATCACTCTCTCGTAACCTCCCTAAACGTGGACTCAGAAAGCACAAGAAAAGTTCATCCATTTGTTTACTCAGTATGCGTGGATTAAATAAATATTATACTAGCATCATCTAAACAACACCCCCGCTAGCGTTTCAGAATGGTGTTAATGCTATTGTTTTACCTGTACGCGCCTGCTAAGAGTACCTCCTCTTTTTCTGATGTGCTCTGACCTCAAATTCAGCTCGAATTTTCTACTGAAATTTCTGTTTCTGTTTGGCCGGAAAATTGTTCGAGTTTGTTGAAAAGATTTTGACCTCATGCCCATATCTAAAGGATGACCAGTGAAATCTGTCTTTGGTACTCATATAATAACTCGATATCAAGCATTACCACCAAGTCCTTGAGCTCTTAGTATAAGAACCACTTTCATCGCCTTCATCTTTATCTCAACATAATGTCTTCAATGAGTGTCAAGTCCATTTTTGTCGTTTGCATAGAGTACTACTAGCAGCCACATAAGAATTTTTCAAAGTATCGACCGTACTTTCTTAACCTTGCATGGATTCTTCTAAAACATTTGAATTATTACGACTGTTATTGAGACTACGTGATATTAGCTGTGTATTGGATGTGACTGTTTACTAGTTTTTCAACTTACTACGTGAGTCGACGACACGGCACTGGCACTTTATCTGATTGGGTATCTGCGTTTTGTGGTGTCTCGCAAGACAGTCTTTACATCATCTGTCGTTACATGTCGTTACAATTAGAAATATCTGTTCTTATGACATCGCTGGCTCAGGTTCGATGTCTAGAAATCGACATCTTTTTTAGATGAATGTTATTTATCCAACCTTTTGCTTTTACATTATATGATGAATCCACCTAGATTATATTCCCATTGTTTATGAATCTATCATCTGAAAATTTGATCTTTGGCTGACCTCTTCATGGAGCTGGCCTATTTTCTTTGTACGAAAATGTTATCAGATACCTTATTGTTTCTCTTTCAAAACTCTATTTAATCAACGAATATTTAGGCCTTATTTTCATTACGCGTGTACGCTATTGTAATCAAACCCGCTCTCTTATGCACTGCAAATTTTACAAAATGCCTGGGTTCGCATCGTCTTTCGTAATATTCAACATTTTCAATACACCATACCTTATTATCACCAGCTCGATTAGCTTCCTATAGCGTATAGGTGTTACAATAGTTCTGTCCTTCCAGATTTCAAAGTGTCTGTTACACATTTCTATATGAATAGTTAGTTTTTGATAGTTTTTCTTAGGAATTGAATAAACTTGTTCCCTCCACTTTAGTCTTTACGAAAGTTTTTACAAAATTAGTGTTGGGGAAAATGGAAGAAAGGCATAGACAAATAGCACTTTCTATTTCCTTGGCATTTTTTATGAGTAAAATGTGCGAGAGACGCAGATCTAACCCACCGGTCGGTATTATACTGTCCTCCGCATGTGTTCGCGGAGCAATAAATTCATAAACCGAGCTCTCCGGCTGTAATGACCATCAGATGCCGCCCATCCTGTACCGCGCGCATCAACTTCAAGCTGCACATCTGCCGATTGCCGTTGGATCCCACGCTTCTCTGTCCTGGCTAAATTCCCTCCCTGAAGTATAGAGCGGTCCCCAAATAATACTATAATTCAATATAGATTTGAACTAATTGGTCCCGGATACTTTGTTGGCTCGAAGACCCGTGTCGTCAGTGCGTTCCGTCCGTGTTGTAGATCGATCGGTGTGTGATAAAGCCCGTGTCGTCGTTGCGTTCCGTCCGTCGTGGATTGATCAGTGTGTGATTGAGTCCCTATCAAGGAATAAGTTCGGGCGCTCCCGTGGACAGAGCACAGAGGTTCTGTAGAGATTCGGACACGACGAATCTCTGAGGGGCTTCCCATCCGGTCCGTTCGAGCCGGTAGCTGCCGTTACCGACAAGGGTTCGCCCGCGCCCAAGACGTTGGGGTCGGTGCGCAGGGTCAGGAGGAAGTGCGGAGGTTCCCTTCCACATAAGTCCTCACCTCGTCGATCAGTTGTGTGGGTGCGCCTATCCTTTGTGTGTTGTATGGTAAGACAGAGCTCTGTGTGTTTATATGTTGTCTTTATTTGTAAAGTGACCTTTTGCCTCGCGTATAGTATTTATATTTATTCCGGTACATATATTTATTTATAATTATTTGTATTTGTAATCCATACCACAAATAGTATTCATAACATATATTTTTAAATTGGCTTTTTCCTCCACTCACTGAGTGGAGGTGTTTTATGCCTTTTTTCTTCTAATAAATCTAATATTTCACTATAATTGATTGGCTGTTTTTATTTATTTCTAATTTCGAACCCACCTTTAATTATTCAGGTAAATCACGTTTATACATAAGAATAAACTTTTAAATATAATTTATATATGATTATTATGGATTAATTACATATCGTATTAAATTATTAGTTAACATTCAATTAGTAAGAATGCTTTTGAATTATCATGTACTTAGATATACTACATTAATTTACCGTCTTATTATTATATTCATATCTCTGATCTTACATTAGTATTACTGACCTTGATCGTTATAATTTAAATTTATAATATTATTATTAATATTTATAACATTGCACTTGTATTACAGTTTAAGCACTTGTATTACAGGGTTCTACATAATGGCTGAAATAAAATAAAAAATTATATATATATATATATATTGTATCACTAGCATTCTAATGTATTTATTCTACTGAATTGCACAATTTTTATAATTTCCTCGAATAACAAAATTTTCCCTTTCTACATATCAGTACGCCGGAAATGTATTACATTACCCGAGCAACGACTGCTTTTGTATTTTCATACAGTCAAGGCTATTTCTCTCGAAAATAAATGAGCCGCAATAAATTCCTAACATTAAAAAGACTCCCCGTATCTCCTCCAGCGGCGCAAAATACAAATATACACATTTATCTTTCTATTCATATTTCCTGTACCCCTCTCACCCACCTCCCTCCACCCCCTCACACGCTACTTTGTCTCGATTATAAGAACTGTAAAATTCCGGCAAGCACGCGCGCGGAACGGCTTTGCATAAACGGCAGAGCTCCCGCGAAGCCGTGGAGGCAACGAAACTTTGACTCTCCGTCACCCGCTGGAACTGGCGAGAGAATCTCGCGGGAATATAGAAATGGGAAAATGAGGATGAGGGAAGGAAGGCGCGACGAGGCGAATATTAAAAAAAAAGAAAAAAAAGGAGAAAAAAAGGAAAGAAAGAAAGAAATCGCGGGATTCTCCCGAGTTCTGACAGCGTGTCTACCCGAATATAGCAGGGCGTCCCCGTCCACTTGACCTATGGCTCGCGAAAGTTCGCTAACGGCGATTCGAGAAAGATAACTAATGGCGTTAAATTTAATGTCCTCGTGAGGGAGGTGAGGGGGTGGTGGCGTAAAAACTTGCGAATCTCGAACGTGTATATGCAGCGAAGCGAGAGGGAGACGGGAAATTTATTTATTTCGTTGAATAGGTAAACACGTAAGTATATGTAAAGAATAATATGAGAAATATTTAACGTTTAATCAAACTCATAAATATTTTTATCAATCTTGCAGTATTTTATATAATCTAATATAGTTATAATGACTTTATAAATGGTAATTTTTACTTAGACTTTATAATAATGATTTATTAATATAGCCACATGTAAATAAGGGCAGTGCAACTGTCATTGTAACTATATTTATATGTACAAAATACAATGAAACCGATAAAAATATTTATCGATCTTTCTTTTTAAATATTACATTGTACAATGTACTATTCGCTCTATGCGTGACTACAGGACGCTTTCGTATTCTCTGTCTGAGCGTGATCATTGCTATTAATACCGTTCTACTGCCAATTAGAAGGAAAAAAAATTTGCCCACGACATTTTGCAAAATGTACAATTACCACGCGCTTCTGATTTATATTTCGATTAACAAAGTAAAAAAAAATATAATTATGATCGATATCAAAAGGGTAATATTGAACGTCATTAAAAACAAAAAAAAGGCATCAAACTACGTAAAATCAGGTTAGTTTGGTGCCAGTGTAAAACAGCAACGTTCCCAGTAATGATCGGGCGATAGTAACCAACATTTTACAATGATTTATCACCACCTACCTTTTATGGTCGTGCTTTGATAAGGGTATAACAATGGAAATATCCCGAAACGTTGGCAGAAATTTAAAAAAAAAATGTAGTTCCTACCTTGAATATGTTTGTTAGTCGGCACGACGGGTTCATGCATTCCATATGATTTTTAAAACATAACTACATATAGCATAGACATATTGAGACATACTATACAATGAGCAATTACAACAGTATTAATTTTTCCACATTACTTACTTATTTTATAATTAAATAGAATAATTATATATTTTAATAGTATATATACGATCGAGCGAGATTCATACTATTATGTGACGTTATAATTACAGCGTTACAAATCTAGTCTCGCAATTTAATCTCGATAATTCTCACGTTCCCTCCCAATTCTCGTTACTTCTGCCCAAAATCTTCAGATGAAAACGTCTTCGTCCCAAAGTTATGCATTGTAATTATCTCATTAATCCCCCTCCTCCCGACACCCGAAATGCACTCACACACACACACACACACACACACACACACACACACACACACACACACATTTGTTGTTCTTAATAACAATAGAAATATATAAATATTTAAAAAATATATTCATGACCTGTCGTACTTTATACTTTTCCAACGAAAAGTCGCTTGACTCGACACCTTGGACGCTAGTGTTACGTAGCACAATGCATATAGGAGCGACAGACCTGCTCCCCTCTCTCTTATATACAAGAATCAGACAAAACATTCACCGGACGAAGAACTTTCGAAGATAATATCTCAAAGAGTTAAACAAAAAGTTCTGCCGAGCGCCCTCCCTCTCTCTCTCTCTCTCTCTCTCTCTCTCTCTCTCTCTCTCTCTCTCGCACTTTTTAAGAAGAGCAAGTCGCCCATGTCCGTTTTAAGCAAGCCGAGGAGGCTCTTTCTATCGCCGCGCGAAAGGAACGCGAATCCCTGCTCGCACTCCACCACCCCCCCTGCCCCCCGCCACCGTTCCGAGACTCTCAGGAACATGCCTTTTCGTATAGCCAAAAGCTCTTCGCCACCCTCGCACGAGGCCGCCCGCGCCTCCCGGTCCCTTTGTTGTTGCTGCCACGCTTTATGCGAAAACCTTTCTCGTCGACGTAACGGCAGTCGTATATATATATATATATATATATATATATATATATATATATATATATATATAGTGCCATTCGATTGTACGCGAACCCGTGTATATAACGCATATACATGTTAATGCATTTTCCCTTTTATTTTCGAAACGCGGGCGGGGAGGGCGACTTGCGAGAGTCGGGCCGAAGCGGAGCGGCTTTAAAATTCAATGTGATTCCTTGCGTGAGCTGAATTTCGTTCTTTATTCTCTTCGCCGACGGTTGCCTTCGCTTGGATAACGAAACTAAAAAAAAAAAAAAAAAAAAAAAAAAAAAACAAAAACAAAACAAAAACAAAATAAGCAAATAAACTAAAATGAAATAGAATAAAACGAAATAAAAATTGATTTCCGTTTGCATATTCGGGGTCCGTGTAATACGGGCGTTATGAAAATACACATTAAACAAAAGCTTATAAGCTTCGCCAGCACGAAGGGAATAATGTTTTTCTTTTTCTTTTTTCTTATTTCATCAAATTTTTACGAGAAAAATCGATTTATCGTCCCGCGAAAGCGACAGGCCGTTGAGAGCGAGGGAGATCATCCCCGTTCGGATACTTATATTATGTTGGAGGCGAAGATGGTAACGGAATCACATTGGAGAGCGAAGTCCTCTTAACAGTCGAATAACTCTAAAAGAAGCGGCGGGGGGAGGGGCTCGTACTTCTCTTTTAGTGCCCTTCTCGGCAACGACTTAGCGACGATCTGACGAATACATTGGTTCTTCGAACTCTGAGCACATGAGAAACGTTCTTTCTGTAATTTTCAGATAAAGAAAAATTTTATATGTATGTATCGAAGAAAATTTTCACGATACTGACATTTTTAATGTACAGGGCGCCCTTGACTATGTCGAACTCGATACTAAAGACAACTAAATTTTTACGTTTAATATTTATTACGATAATGGTTTTTCCCTGACCAGTTAAACATGGCTTCTACAATGATTAAAATTAAAAGGACCTGCATAATTGACTTAATTATTTCTACAAATATCGTAGTAAATATCTTATTTCGGAAATTTTTGATAAACATCGGTACCGACTGCAGAAATATAAAGTATAAATCAATTTTCATATTTTTCTTTTAATTACTTAAATATTATCTGGTATTTTTCAAAGAATTTTATAAAAATATGTATACTATTCTGGTTGGTTAAACAATAACCATGTTTCTTAAGTATTCAATTAATTATGTTCTTTGCTCTTCATACATCGCTTAACCGTGTGTCCTAAATCACGTGACTCCTTACTTCGGGAACTGTAACCATTTTGCATTCTACTTATTTTAGATAAGGATACAAAGATATTTCAGATATTTCTATTTATGACAATATCCCATTTCTATTTATGACGACTGGTAGCTTCTTTTTTGCCTAAACTAATAAACAGCTGCTCTCAATTATTCTTATAAAAATATTTAAAAAAGACCTGACTATAGATTTTCCTGTTTCACAACTTTTCTTGTACTATATTTCTCGTCGCACTAATCCTAAACGTTTTCTGTAGGTCTGTAAAGGTTACTTTCAAATTCAGATTCATGTTAATCGCCTGGTATATATTTCATGTATTAATATTCAATGTCCTTGTAACTTATTCCTGTATCTGGAAACGAGCTTTTCGAGAATCGCTTTTAGGTTCATCGAACAATTTTTGATTACGCAAGAACAAATAAAAAATAAGTTGAAGAAAAATACTTTTCTAAAATACATCTCAGACCGAATAAGCTGCATCTAAAACAGAGAAAATCTTTCAATGATACCAGAATTTTGCAATTGCACATGCGTACTCAATGTCCCCGTTGAATTATGCAGAATTCAAATCATCGACTGGAAATTTCATTGCACCGCGAATTATGGAGCGAGCAGAACCGCAAACAAGCAACGAAACAAGATTCCTTCTCCACGCGCGCAATAACCGCGTGGAAGTCCTCTGTACGCGAGCGAAGAAAAGAAAAAAAAATTCCATCACTTTGAAGCAAAGCCACCTGCCTACCGTATAACGCAGAGCAGTTCCGAGAGTAAGATAGAGAGAGAGAGAGAGATTTCCGAGACCGCGACGGTGCCAATAATACAACCACCCCCTTAATCCCGGAAGATGCAAGACACCCAATCACAGGGGAAGTCGGGTGGATGAGCAGGTGGGGGGAGTTATGAGACGCAAGACCGATTACGACTAACGTAATACGTTTCAAGGGCGCGGGTTTGCCCATTCCGATCATAGTTGTACGATACATTAACGTAGCATTGCGATACATCGCGCGTCCGCTTCGTCGGCTCTACGACCCCGGCTAGCGCGCGGGCATCGCCGGCAAAAGGGCTAACGGGACGGCGGGTGGGGGATGGGGAGTCGGCAGAACAGCGGCAAAAAGGAGCCGGGACGGGGAAAAAAATGCATACATTGGCGAGCGCGCACTGTTGTCGCGCGCGGGGCAGGAAGTAAATTTATCGCGCATTACAGAGCGCGCGCGCGCCGTGCGATCATTCATTTTTTACGTTCGCGCGCATGCATATGAGGCGCCTCGCTCGTTTCGCGCGTTACTGCCCTCGGTTCCCTTCGGCCGGCGCGCCTCCGTTCCTCGCGGTCCATCTCTGTCGCTATCATTTCCTGACTCTCTCTACGACGCACTACGCGTCCCGTGCGCGCCCTCTCGAGCGCCACCTGCGCTCCCTTATTCCACCGCCGCCCACCCCTCCCCCCACCCAATTTCTTCGCAGTTCCTCTCCGGAATCTTAGCCGAAGTGTTTTCTTGCGTACTCCACCCTTCGTTCGTGCAACTCTAAACGATTGCCCACGTCGCAACGAAGAGCTCAGTTAAATTTTTTTGGGGAATCATGAACGTGACAAGATTTGAATACCGCGCCCACAAAAGGAGGTAGAAAGTGGTCGTTTTATTGTATTGGAATATATATATATATATATATATATATATATATATATATATATAGGGAGAGAGAGAGTGTATCTGAGAGAGGCGGGGAAGGAGGGAGGAAAGAGAGAGAGAGAGAGATAGAGAATGAAAGGTAAGCTTATACAGGATTCTGTCAAAATTAACGCGACACCTCCACTGCGGAATGAGTTATTTATTATACCGCCCGACGCGCGCCCTTCCATTTCGCCGACAGGTGTGAGCGAGCGTGCGCACGTGCACGCGTATCCACCAGTGGCATTGTGCACGAAACGCCGGGACGTCAGTCCCACACACGTCCGCCGCTTAGTCCACCGGCTGAATAATCCTTTGCAGACACAGACTGGGCCTATATATCGCATGTTCGTGCAATTGGGCGTAGCAGCACGTCGACGATTCGAATGCCCGTCGCAACAACGGATCTAGCATATTATACAATCTCAAACATTGTAACGTCGAGGGCCGATAATTCAATCCCCTTTCTTTTCTTATTTTTATTTTTTCTTTTTTAACTACATTCGTTTCCATATCCGTAAGTAGTATTATGCTGCGACTGCCATAGCGTTATCGGCACAATTTACCGTCTGCGTATGTGCGTATATTATATATACATCCATACATACATATATATATATATATATATATATATATATATATATATACTTAATCGATAAGGCCATAGTGTTAGTATTGTGCTTTGTTATTAAATGTACAATACGCATTATCGCATTGGAATTTCGACGCGTTTGCAATTTTAATAAAGAAGCCAAAAAATATGGGATGATAATGCTCGAAAGCAAAATTACTACAGTATTAATACTTCATATATATATATATATATATATATATATATATATATATATGCGTATCTGCGCGGCAGATAATATTATTCGTTCATCGTGCCTATTCCATTGGAAATTTGCAAAATTTAAATTTCAAACATTTGAAGATCTAAGAGCATGTGAAATATTAATTTATTAAATATTTATTTATAACATATATACATTTGTATACTTATCAAATGTACAAGTAAATTATATATTAAGGGTTACGGACTGTTGGTCGTATAATACGTCCATTTGATTCTTACTTCGACATTATATTCTTACAGTAAGCGAAAATTCGATTTGTGACATTCATGGCTTGAAAAACACTATCTCCTTTTTATTAATTGTGAAATTACAGCCAGTCTAAAACTACGACATTGTATAGGTATTAAACTTAAATCTAAACGAGTGGATTTTTGTAAACGTATGGCTTCGGAAGAAGTTATTCGATACTATTCAAACTCTCAAGATTGACTTATTAACTTATTATATTCATTCTGATAGTGTACTTTAAAAATGTCATATATAACATTTTGCTTGATTTAACTTATATTTTTCAAATAAATGTAATTTAAAAATTATGCCAATATTGAATAATTTTCAAATACTGTGTATGTATGTATGTGTGTGTGTGTGTGTGTAATAATAATAATAATATAAATTAAATTATATAATTGGACACAAATTAATACGAACGAATATTTGTTTTTCAAAGAACCAATATAATGTACCTGCTTAAAAATATTATAAACATTCAGAATTATTGCAATATCCCAATTGCCTATAGTTGAAAAAACAATGGTTTAACGCTATCCTGTCTGAATCAAAGTAAAGATCTTCTTAAAAGAACTACCGGAAAATTCGCATTTCTAATAAAACGGAATGAAAGAAAGATTAGATAAATTTTTAGGGATATCTGGTTAAGAGCGAGAAAGATCAAGAAAGCAACGCCTAGACGAGGTCAAGATTCCAACGGTATACACTTAATGTTTGCTATGTATAGCAACCATCACCAATGATAATAAAGTCAAATGCTATCAAAATCTATCGAAAATCCGAAAAATCGATGGAATAATTTAATGAAAATACCACCGATCCCTTTTAAATTACACCTCTTGGCTTCGCTCGAAACTGAAAATGCAATGCCAATTAAAATTTCCTCTACTATCGATGTTTTTGCGAGAGTCGCGAACGAATTGTATACGTGGAATTTTAATATTCTCATAGAGATAGTTTTCGATTTTCGGAAGTCAAAAAATACTTTCTCTCTACGCTAGATCGAATAATGAACTAATTAACGTTGAATAATGAAAACTTTCCATACGTAACGCTTGGAACTTCCAGTTCCCACAAGGCTCAAAGATTATCTTCGCGGACGCGCTGGATCAACTGAACTGATCAGATAGTAATGTCCCTCAACTGCCTATTCATTTTAACATAGCAAATTCACGAAAGACGTATTTTAAATATCACAAAGAAATAAAGAAATTATAATGAAACACAGAAATTGTCATTCCACGGAAATATATATATATATATATATATATATATATATATATACAAATAAATAAATACATAAATAAATAAATAAATATATATATATATATATATATATATATATATATATATATATAGCATCAGCCAACGCACTCCTGCCGTCGACTGGCATAGCGTGAGCTCTCGGCTCCGCCGTCGCGTGCGCGTAGCGAGCCAGCGACGACCTCGGCCGAGTCCCGCTCGCGAGAAATTCGCAGAATCCGCCCCGAAGAAAATTCCATTGGCTTCAATTTTACGGGCGAGCGAGATTTTATTGCGATAAGCGATCGTTCCGCTGTCGTGGCAGCGTGTGTATGGGGACTGGAAGAATTGTTTCTGGATCTCCCCGTTATACCTATAACATATATATATATATATATATATATATATATATATATATATATATACATACATACACCTCTTTTTCCGTGTAATTCGAAACTGTGTCTCCCGCCCACCTACCTTCCCCCACCGTCCACCCGCCGTCGACGCGCAACGACAAAGCCTGTCGTGACGTTTGACGTGATCGCGCGCGACGGGACGCTACGCTCAACGCGAGCTCACCCTCCCACGTTCCCTCTCACCCCCTCCCACTCTGTCCCTCTCTCTCCCTCTCACACACACACACAAATACACACATATAGACAGACTCACACGCGCGCGCTCTTTTTTTACGAGGTTATATAAACGCTCGCTTTTATTGTCCGTGCATGCGAAACGTATATGCCCACGCGGGTACGTCCGCCTATCAATGTGCACACGCACATGCGCGCACACATACATACATAGGCATATAGGCATATTTACGCAATGTATGTATATATGCTCTCTGTTATGAATTCGTTTTAATAAAATTTATCGCTTCGCGAATTTCGCTTGGCCGCCGGGCAATAAACGTTATCTGTGCGCATAAGCTATTTAAAAAAAAAAAAAATAATAAGTATCACGCTTTATCGAGAGTGTGTCTGCAGCGAAATTCAAAGAAAATTTTAGTTCGCGATCATTTTTGGTTTTTTGTTTCTGGCTTTATTTTTCCAAGTGCCAAACAATGATAGCGAAAATGACTTGTGCACTGTTAAAAACCAAAATAATAATGCTATATATAAAGAATGTCATTATTTACAATTGGGATACCTAAAGAGATTTAGGGAACTTTTTATTGAAATATTGTAACCGAAGAATAGATCAAATACACTTATGGATTCCGAGTTACACCGTCAACGTGATCAGATGCATTTAGTTTTGCCCGCTCTGTTATTCTCTAAGTGTATATATTATAAATAGAATAGATATAATTTACCGAGTTCAGTTCATACATAATTGAGCCAAAATATATAGCTTTGGCCTATAAAATTTAAATTTAGACCTTATGAGAACTTGATGTGCTTCCAATTGCTGAGACACAAAAAGTTCTTTGTGACAATAAAAATTTCGCACACTTACAACATCGATCGCTTATAACGACGAATTAAGAAAAATGTCAAGCAATACAAAAGACCCCAATAAAATATTTAAGAAACTTCTGAAAGAAAATAGAGCATACACAATCTCATCGCAGATGGTAGTAAAAACATTCAATTGTTGATTGTAAATTCGACTTGTCACTGCCCCGAGCTGAACATTTCTGCAGTCAAAACTATTGACAAAGATGCTTCTATTTTTTCCGCCGAATGTATAGTAATAAGCGACGATCTTGATATTATAACTTCGACACAAAAATCTCTACATATTTTCTACATAATTTCTAAATATTTTCAGTCTTTCTCAGTGTATCGCAGCGATTATACTCGAATAAAATGTATAAAAAAACAAATCGATACATACTTTAAATTCAGAGGAAATATATAGATTTTATAAAAAAATAACTTAAGCAATATTACGTTAAAATTTTATTGGATCCCATCACACATCGGGATTAGCGGTAACGAGAGATTTAATGAGTTTGCTAGAAATGCAGCCTTCCTGTCAAATGTCACAGAAATCCCATTTACAGATATGTATGAAATTTTCAAAAAACAAGCGACCCTACAAACTTATACAAAACGCCTAGAAGCAAGTTCAAGTAGAGGGAAACAATACTTTGAAAAATATGACAAAAATGCAAAATATAGCTGGTTTGTTAAGAAAAAACTAAAGCTTAAAATTATTGTAACTATTAATCGTATAATTTATTTAATTCACTTCATAGAGTAGTTATTGTGATGTCCCGCATATCAAATGAATTTTAATAATAACGCGAGTGACACCCCGGTTCTATGCGCGACTATGTTTTTCCAGGGAAGACCGGCGTATTTTTGCCCCTATTTTTCGCCTAGTCTCTTACGGCCAAAAGCCAAGGATGTGGGACCGGTGTATGCACGAATTGCTCTAGACAAATCGTATTAAAAGGGTGATGACCATACCGATATATGTGCATATATTATAGGGTTTTTGGGGTGCAAGGAGCAGGGCGACTTGCTTAGTCGCGATTACACCTTAGTAAAATCCCACCGCTTAGCTCGCCCGAGCAGAGTCCGTTTTGTCTTATAATAATATATAAGGATATTGACAGAGTGGCTTGCCAGAAAAGATTATGCGGATACACAATCCCACTGCCTAGCTCTTTCTGTCACGGAAAAAGGAATTATTACTGGGTCGGGATTACACGTGAGTACAATTTCGCCGCTTAGCACGCCCTGACAGATTTGCTATTTTGTATAAAATATATCAACGGAGTGGCTTGCGAGAAAGGATTATGCAGACGCACGATCCCACTGACTAGCTCTCTACGTGACAAAAAAATTCAAATTCTCAACAAGTTAGGAAAATGATCGGGAAGTAACAGAGTGGCTTCCGGGAAAGAATTATGTAGGTGCACAATTCCTCCGCGTAGCTCTCCTCTCTCTCTCTCTCTCTCTCTCTCTCTCTCTCTCTCTCTCTCTCTCTCTCTCCCTCTCACTGTTATTCGTACGATGGGAAGGAAACGAATATTAATTCAAAATAAATATTTTAATTAACTTTTATTCAGTAAAATAAATCGCCGATGATCTTAAACTAACCTTATTACTCACCGTAAAAAGAAGAAAATAACAAAAATATATATATTAATATTAAGAACTAAACCTAGCCTAAAACCTAAAATAACCTCAACCTAAGACCGAGAGGCAACCAAAATAATCGAAAATTAAATGAAAAGTCCCGTTTACGAAAAAAAGTCTGATTGTCCAAAATTTTTGTAAGTCCAAAGTTTTTTTAATCGGCAGTGAACTCTCGTCTGTAGGGCACTCTTATATATACTCGCTGTCGGCCCTATTCTGAGAAAATTGCGCTCAGAGTCGAGGCAAATCAAAGAAGATTTACAGCCACTTCGTAGCACCAAAAGAGATTTGCAAACAAATCCTTCGTTCGTTTTCTGGACGCAAATAGTCCTCGGGATCTTGCTTAAATTGATTCTAAACACTGCTTTGAAGTTAACAGCCGTATCCGGCTGTTGTCTACCGTAAGTAATCACGGCACACATCGGGCCGACAATTTTTTCATAGCCAACTTATCGTGTAAAATATCAATTGCCGTTCCGGTCGACACACCTACGGTCCCAGCTTCTCTAAGGAACGCCCTCTCTGTTCACACACGGGTACTTATTGAACCGCCCTCGTAGAACAACATTTTCTTCACGATCGAATAAGAAACAGTGGGCTGAATTTGTCTTGTTACTTAATCAATCATAATGCTAAATTGATATACGTATTTCTCAACAATCTACGTAACGATGTGCGAATTTTAAGAAATTTTATAAGAAGGAAAATTTACACAGATTCGCAAAAAGAATGATTACTGTCAGACAGTACTGTACGGATACAAGTATTGTATCTGTGTATTGTAGCGGCTGCACGGTTCTGCACACAATATCGATCGAACGGTGAGGACTTATCTGCGAGTGTAATTCCGCGAACGAACGCTGCCCGGCGGCCCGGTTTCCGAGTCACGTATCCAAAAAAAAGCCACCCACAAGCTTAACTACTAGCGCGCGTCTCGATTTAGACCGGTTTCTCGTGAAATCTGCTTTTCCGCCCGTATCATTGTCTGCACGGACATATTTGGGGACGAAACCGACAAAATTTCCAACATCTGTTACTGCATGGTGAATAATGTATTAATGTAATTTCCTGTGAACTTCATCCAACGAATGATCAAAATAGAGCTCAGGAAACGAGGTAAATTGTCGTTGCTCTTAGGTTTTTCAATAATAAATGTCAAACTTTTCGTGTACCATTTGATTCTTATAATGCATTATCATATTTTATCTCGTTAAATAATCCATCTAATTAATGTTGCCGTTCCACGTCTTCGTCCTCAAATATAATTAATCCGCCACTTCCTCAACTGATAATCAATAATTTGTCCATATATGCATGCATCTCTTTTTATCCATTGCAGTGGTCCTCAATTTCATCACCGAGTTGCACAAATTGCAGTTTCTTTTGAATTTAGAAAAAGAAATTTTATTTCCTTTTGAAACATTTTTGTCGAACACATGGAGACACTGCTTAATGCCTATTCTCTGATAATATAAATTATCAAAGCCATTCTTATAAAAATTGTTCCGATATTTTTTAAGTATACGGTTGACTATAACGATCCTTATTGTTCGCTAGCGATAACGTTAACATTGTAAATCAAACAATATTTAATATGCTCAAAAGTCGATAAAATGATCAGTACTATAAACTGCGATTGGCCTTTGAAATTTTTGTATTGACGTGCGCTCCGCTTTTTGGAAATGATCGCCGATCATTCCTATAAGATTATCGTGATTTGAATCACCAATACAAATGCCTAATTGAATTTCGTAAAGAATCGGCTTTTCTAATAATTTCCCCATTATTTTAATATTATTTTGATAATCCATGAAATATTTTCCTTTCTTATACATTTCTGTTATTTTTCGTAATTATTGTGTCTGCTGAGTATAGAAATATGGAGAATGATTACGCAATAATCTCGTAATACATTAACATAACTTACATACTAATATTATATATAAAATAGTGAAATTATCGCATTTCATAATTAAATGAATAATAAAGTGAATTTAACAATTGAACATTCGTTAGTAACTAAAATAAATTATTAAATGGCGATGAAGATAATCCCATCCGAACACTAAAAGCCAGTATTCCAGCGATTAGGAGAAAATTTAAAAATTCGTTTTGAAGCCTATAAACAAATTTAGGGGGGTATGCAGACAGCAGAGAAATTAAAAATCTCATTTTCAAAAACTATTTCGCTCATACAAAGGATGGAATTGATTAATGTTGGAACATCCTCCATGTCAGTACAAAGAAAACGGGGAAATTCACTGCATTATTGATTAACTAAAAGATCCCTCCGTTTTGGCCCATCAGTCATAACTGAGTTTAATAGTCATGGATGCACAGTAAGGGATATTATGAAACGGATTGCATGTATTGTTAAGACATTAAACTTCCATAATAATCTAATACTAAAAGTTGTTTTTGGACTTTTATTAGTACATCATTAAAATTAAAATATATTTAGTTGTGCAGAATTTCAATAAGCTACATTGAATAATTTATTGTAATGTAAGATTCAACATTTTCCCTAAATAAATATAATTCTAGTCGAAGTCTGAAAAATAATTATTATGAAGGCCCCTACATATGTAAAAAAAAATAGACGCTTACTATCAGGATCGTCATTTTCTTAGTCAAAAATCTGTTAATAAACAGATACAAAAGCCGAAATACACATGTTTGAGATTTTGAAGAACAACGGATAAAATATAAATAATTGACGAATAGTGTTAATAAATATGAAATGCCTTCATATCATAACTACGATCTTTGTAAATCATGTAAATAATAAAATTATAGTTTAATAATAAATCTTTATTTCACATAGAACGCAATATGGCTTATTAATTGTAGTGTCTGGTGGGAATTACAAAAAAAAAATTTTTAAATATGAATTAACTTTATATATTTGTATGAAAGAGAGAGGGATAACACAGCGACGCGTAGATGGAAAAGATAAGTTCATCGGTCGCCGTCGCGTAAAGAGGGAGGTGGGAATGGTGTTCGCAGAGTGAACCGCAGCGCTAATAATTAGGTGATGCGTTTATCGCGCATCAGCTAATGCAGCTCGAGCTCACTTCGCGAGGTTGCGGGTGGTTCAGGGGGGGGGGGCGACCTCCGCGGCTAATCGATTAACTCTTTTGTGCGCGCGCGCGCGCGCGCGGATGTCTGTGTGTATGTGTGTCTACATGCGCGCGGGAGAAGAGAAACAGGAGGACGATGTGAGGGGGAGGGGGGGCACCTGTGCCTACGTTTTACTTCACAGTTCGTCGGCGAATTGCTCTCGCGGACGCCGACGCCCTCATGAATGGCCGGGGGGCCGGCGTCATTTGCCGAATAATTTACGCGTTTTATCACTTTCGGCAGCGCGCGCACGTAGCGACGGTCTAGCCGCGCACCACCGCTACCGCTCTCCCTTGTACCGATTCGCGATTTTGTGGAGACGGTAGATCGTGAGGAGGGATCAATTGGCAAAACGTGAAAAATTTTCCCTTGCTCGCGTATGGAATTAATCAGAAATTATTTCCCGCGGTGCTTGGGGCTCGTTACGATTGTTAAACTCAATTCTTCATAGACAGGTTAGCTGTACACGGGGTTAGATGTATACGCATTACGCGGGTTAGCTATATACGTTGTAATATGCAGCTCGTCAGTACCGAGGTCGTGTCGGGCTACATCGATTAAAGTTTACATACTTGGGCAACCAGAGAATTAATTAAAGAAAATAAAGAAGGATGAGAGGCCCGACGCGATTAGCTCGTGTCTCCCGCGCTCTGCGAGGATTCTTTTTTTGCAGTCAGTTATAAACATGTCAATTATGAACAGTTACAATTTAGCATAGTTAAAGATCAGTTCTTATGCAAATATAAAAAATATAAAATATTTGAGCTAACATCTTTCATATCACTGAGGACGGTAGGTAGATATGAGAAATGTATGGCACCACTCGTAGTTCGCTCTGAAAGCGAATTTGACGATTACCGCTGACAGAGTTGTTTAAATTTTAGTACGACATGGTTTCTTAACATAAATTTTTTCAGCGCGTCAACGTATTTTTCTTGATAAAATAGTTCTTAACGTAACATAAAATTTAAAATATTTAATTTTACAATTTCTAATGTACATTTCAATTAGGTTGTAAAAAATTTCTGTAAGATTTCTGCTGACTTCAAAATGTCATATAATTTTAAGTCTTTAATGTTTGACTTAGAACGTCTTAGCGTTTTCTTTTAAATTTATTCGACGAAATTATCGTCGAAATTTAAGTCGACGATACTAACACGCTGAGTTGGTATTAGCCCCAACTAGATCGCAACAATTATATTTACATATATATTTATATACATATATGTACGTATATACACAGGCGCGAACGAAAAATTCTCTATTATTATCGTGAATGTGACTCATTTTGTGCTAATGCAAATACGTTTTTTTGAGCCGTAACAATCATTATTATCGATATTGAGTTATAAGCTGTATGTTGCTTTATATATAATATAATAATGATAATAAGAATAATAATAAGAATAATAACAAGCAGTGAGGTCGAAGAGGAATTATGTGCTGGAATGCAAATAAATATCCAATAGAGATGTAATAAAATTATACTTTATTTTAAGGATTTGGCATAAAAAATCCCCTATTGAGGAGAGGAGGAAAAAGCATCAACTTTAAGTAATGCTTGCGCAATGGTGGAGTAACTTCTTCGCCATATGAATTTAACCGCGCGGCGAACACGGAACGCTCGTGGGACTGGTAAGGTCGATGGGGGGGGGGAGCAGATGTTCCGCGCTACCTTCTGCTCTGCGCCGTGGCCTCGACGTCTCGAGACCCGGTACACCATCTTATCGAGGCGATACACCACCTTGCGCAACGATTAGGCGGGATATCGTAGTAATACAGCAGTATACGCGCCAGGTGATATGGTATATTTATATGAATCATAATACTATGTACTAATTAACAAGCGATACGCAACTTCGGACCACGAGAAGTATCCGGTAAACAAAGAATTATCACGAAACGTCACGGGATGAAACCTACACATAAAGGGCTAATCGACGGTCGAGAAAGAAGCGCAGTCTTTATAATCATAAAGTCTGGGACCTGAAGCCGTGAAAAAAGGAGGGGGGGGACAGTTTTAACTGCTCCGTGACTTAAGCTGGGCGAGCAACAACGCGTGATCTCAGGTAGTTCGCGGGAGATGGGGGAGTGCCGATCGAGGGCGGCGCACCTGCTGGAAAATCGAGCGCGTCGGGATAGGTCATCGATATAGATTGTTGAGTCTATGATATGCCTATCATTGGAAATTGCTTGTGAACGTAATTATGACGCGGAGCGTCCAATGATCCATATCAGGCATTTCTTACCAACGCCAAACAATCTAAAATTTTCTCAAAGCTCCAACGAAACTTCAAAAATATTTCATTTTTATTAAATTGTTATCGACCGAAAAGGATAAAAATTACTAGAAAACTATTAGTTAGACAATCGGAATTTTAGAAGCTTTATTGATAACCTCGGTTTATTTACACTCCCATTATGGATATAATGTAACTCTTTTATGCCAATGCTTCGGACGTGTTCAATCAAATTTTTATGCGCTAGTAATAAAACACAATATTATACATCAATCCTTTATTACTATAATGTAGAAACATAACATTTTCATTTATAACGTGAAGATAAAATATGATCATTCGAGAATAAGATCAAGTTTTTAATTTTCTCATTCTTATTCGCGCACGAGCTGTTTAGACGTACTTATAATTCATACGGTGTTATTGGAAGCGGTTCCGTACACGTATTTTATGACGTAAATAAAAGAATCAACTTCACATTATTGAGCTTTATTATACATTCGTTAATATCTTTTTGTAGACTGAGTTATATTATATTAGTATTCTTGATATTTATGACGTTTTGATATCTATTATCATGTGTCGGAAAGCTCGTTTCAGCATTAATAAACGAAATAAGAACTTTCTTCATAATTTATAAATCATTATCTTTATAAACCGAAATAAAATATAAATCTGAATAAAATGACTATTTATCGTAATTCAATTTTAAAAAAATCTATTCTTGTATATCTATATTAAAATAAAAAATAAAGGCATAAATAAATGTACAGGTATTATTTTTCTATGCAGTACTCTCCACCTATACTATTTATAAAATCTTTCATATACTATATACCGAGCACAAATTGAAAACGTGCTTTTTAAACCATTTTAAAGTCCACAGCCGACAAGGCCGGAAAAAAATGAATATCTGTCCATTTATGTTTAATAATTAAGCCGGAAATACAAGTTTTCAATGTTATATATGTTATGAAAAAAAGGAATAAAAAAAAAAAACATGAAAATAACAAATATATAATACTCGTGGATGCCGACGAAACTGAATACGTCGGCATTATAAAATTCCATCAATAAAACTCGGTATTTCGGTCGCCAAGCCCGCTTTAAAACCGGCTTGAAAATATCCGTCAGCATTTATCAAGACTATTAACTATGGCTTAGTGTGTCTTCCATTACCTTAATTTCGTTAATAAATCATGTGGTCTACATACATATATGCTGTTATATGTACTATGCACTTTAATTAAAAATAATAATAATAATATAAATAAATAAATAAATAATTGAGTCGTTGAAAATACAAAAAAAGCGAACGACAAAGAAGGCGTGAATTTCCTTGGTTCAAGTATTTTTTACCCCGGGTTGAAATTTATTATCAATGGTTATATCTATATATATAGATATGATTTTCCGTCCCTCTTTTCTTAGGTATATATGTATACCCCCCATGTGTAAAGTATAAGTATAGCGAGCTATATATTTACGAGAAAAACTATCGAAATTATGTTGCTTACTATACGTATGTATATATGTGTGCGTGCGTGTTTGTATGTCGCGCTTTGCTGCTACCTTAGTACAACCGCACGCGCGCGCGCGCGTGTATGTGTGTGTTTTACCGCGCACGCGGTGAAACAACTTTTATCCCGTCCAAGATTTATAGACGATGCCGAGACCGTATAAATAAAGAACAAGTAAAAATTCGCCGTCCCCCCGACGCGCGTGGATTTTCCCTCCGCAGCAGGGGAACATAATGATAATATGAGAAATCTTGATTAATTATACAGGAATTAAGACGTCGAAATTTGACATTCATTCTAATTCCTTCGTAGCAGAAGAAGCAAAAATGAATACAATTCGATGCCTAGAGAGAATGTATACAGATACACGGGTCAAGTTTCACGTTTCATAAATGTAATAAATTTTTTCATTACCCAGGCCACGTATTATTCGATTCTTTTCATTTCTTAATCTGTGCCATTATTTTATCCGGTAAACATATGATCTTGCTTTTGTTTAATTGTTTAATATTTTTATCGGTCTTGCAGTTTTTGCACAAGAATATACTATAATAAAGTAATATCACCCCTGTAGAATCTGAAATAGAAATTAGTACTCAAAAAATAAAATGAAAAGTACATTAAATTAAAAATAGGAAAATCAAAATAAGATGATCTATATTCTGTGTTAGTAAAAAGGACAAAAGTTTTAGATTTGGTCCTTGAAGATGAACCGGAACGGTTCGAAATGTCGGACATTAAAGGTTAATATAAATTAAGATAAGTAAGATCTTAATATAAATTAAGATGGCGGGGGCAGTCGGGCTGTCCTTTACTAACATAGAATATAGATTATTTTAATTTTATAATTTTGTAATTTTATTTAATTTTATTTTTTCCGTAGTCGTTTTCATTGCAGATTTTACGGGGGTGATTTTAAGCATGAACAATCTGACTACCATTATATTAATATAGTATATTGTTGTACAAAGACTGTTAAAAATATTTATTAATTTAGTTCACAACGGTTGATCCAAATACAATTTACAATTTTGCTGAATTACTTTTGCTTAAAAGCTCAATGAACAAATAAAAGCACAAATATTGATTCGGTGTAAAAAAAGAAACTTTATTTCAAACACCTTATCGAGTACTCGAATATTCGATAAGCATATTCATGAAATTCCATCCTCTCGGAGATTCAACGTTCCTATCTATAAGTCACGAAGCGAAGTTTAATTCAAGCTTGGACTGAGATCAGATATATTAGTCGAAGAAAGTTCGTTTCGATATAGCTATTGAGTCAAATATTTATTTCATGTTAATTTAATTTATAATAAAATGTAAAAAAAGAGATTGAAATAGAAATCTAAGTAGATCGTTAGAAACAATAGAATATGTAATTTTTTGCGATTTATATAAATAGAACTAAGAAACGAGTATATGGTAAATAAAGTTTGAATTTTTAAACGAAGAAATTGTTCTGATAGAATGGATGAGATTTCGATGGTATTCTTATAATTGTTGTTACATAATAAATTATATTTAAATCGTTACACTTTTAATCGGTTCAAGACAATCAATTCTATATCTTATATTGTTATATTATTGTTATCAATTCTATATCTTATATTCTATATCTTATCTTCTTATATCTCATCAGTCCCTGATGAGGAGCCGTAGCGAGCTCGAAACGTTGGACAAGTCTTCAATTAGGTAAGGGTGTTGGGGACAGTCAGACTGCACTTTACTAACAAAGAATTTTTTCAGCTAATATTTTATTTTCAGATTAGTCTACGGGGGTGAATGTAAACAAGGACAGTCTGACTGTCATTATAATTTTAATTTAATTTTTAATTTAATTTTTATTTTTAATTTTAATTTTATTTTTATTTTATTTATTTATTTATTTATTTTTTTTTTTTAATTTTTATTTTTTATTTTTATTTTTATTTTTATTTTATTTTTGGATTGAATTGATTGGACTGTAAGACCAATAAAAAAATATTTATTAATTTGTATATGGGGAGTCGACAAAAGTACAATTCAATTGTTTCAATCAATTCTAACAATTATTTCTTAAACTTCAGCTCTGCGATCGTAAGATTCCTCTACAATCAGATGTCAACAGAGATAAATGAGAGCACACTATGAACTACTAATAATATAAAACTTTTATTTCAATTCCAGTTCTTAAAAGTTAAGCGCCTGAAACGCGCTTTTAAGTCTGTAAAGCTGTGAAATTTTTCAGCAAATACATGTATATATGACGTGTGTATATCAAACTAAAGTAATATGGTATAATTTTCGATGCTTCACGTAGAAAATTATTAAGCCGTATAGTTTCCGCAATTGATATTTGAATTTTCTTTTCTGACCCGAAGAAAAATTTTCGGAGTTAATAATGAAAACGCTCGTTTCTTCCTTTTCGTCTCCCCCATGCAAATCATTCGCAAATCATCGTATTTGTATTCGTTAATTGCCACGATCTTCGTACTTCTTCAATTGGGAAGAAATTTGGTATGCTAACGGTATTGAGTTTCGCTGGAAAAAGTTGATATTCTTTTCATTCTTGCAAAGCTCTTTAAAGACTTAATTTAAAAAAAAGCATAATCTTTGATATTAAAGAAGTACCTTTTTCATTATTAAAAGACATTATCAATATCTAAATACAATTCACTAATGTATCTTGAACCACCCGTTGTACATCGTTGATACCCCTTGAACCCCTTTGTATATCGTCGATGCTTTATCATTCGTTAAATCCATATCCTTAAATTCCCCAAAATCTCTTTAACCGAACTAATCGAGCCCGCCGTACGAGCATTCGACGCTCCCAAAGCGGATCCACATACGCGAAAATGAATGTAAATCACGGGAAGAATGCGCGTTCCCTCGTAAAATTTATTCCCTGTTAATATTTTCCCCGTTGCCGTCCAATTCTCCCTAACCTAGGCGCTCGCTCGAAGAAAGGGCTAGGAAGGGGGGGGTGGTAAAGATTCTTTATTCGAAGGACACATTTTCTCTGTGAAATCGAGTCCAACGGCAAATTATGAGGGTGCCTCCGAGTCCGAGGATATAGGCGAATTTCCAAAGCCATTTCCTCCCCTCCAGCCCTTGCTTGAAAAAGGCTCAATAATGGGAAAATTGGCGAGCGTCTGGGACATTTTTAACATTTTTTACGAGCCCCGCGCGTCTCGTCGGGGAGGAGAAAAGACCGGCGCGCCGCGAGCGCGCGAACATCCGAGCCCTCGCCCCAATCCCGAATCGATATTCCTCCCAATCGCATGTTACAAATGGATTTCCCGCGGACGAAGACGGCGATTGCGACGAGGCGGGGGGGGGAGGCAGCGGGCGAGAGGTGAGGACGCGTTGAAAAAAAAAAGAGGAACGTCGAGCGGCGACTCGGCCGTTTTTTCTCCCACGCGCCCCGGCAACGCGAGGCGCGCGCAAGCGTGACCGAAGCAACGTACAACCAGTGGGGAGGAGGGATGCCTCACCCCCCCCCCAAACCGCCCCACTCAGACGAGCCACTCAGGGGCCCCCTGGGGCGAATTTCGCCGGCGGGGGACGAGAGCGCGGGAGGTGGGGCGGGTCGCGGGCCTGAGAGAAAGGTGCGCCACATGTGCGGCGGCGCGGAATTCGCTGCGGTCTATCGGGATCTTAGATCGAGTCCGTAGGAAATGAGGTTTCCTCCTCTATATGTAGATATATAGGCGACGATGGCGACGGCCGACGACGCGAGTGAGGGGGGTGAGGGTGGGGGGAGGGTGGAGATTCGCGTTTTATACAGATGAGGTGGCGCGAACGCGATCGTACGTTAGAAATTCGCTATATTATCTATAAGCAATGTTATCTGTAAGCAATGTTTCAGCGTTACATTATGCAGATTCAATGTCTTCCAATTTATATAGATTTCTATAGACGTATAATTATAAAAAAAAAGAACACGTAAAATAGACACAAAGTAACAACAACGAAATTTTCCGAATAATGCGGAATATAACATGTTCGTAAAATTGTTCGAAACAGAATTTTTTTTTATTAATAAATATAATAATATTTTACACGTAGCTTAATTAATAAACTTAATAAATTACTTGATGTGATTGTTCAAGGAACCTTTATTGTATGGACGTAATATTTGTGCATTTACTTAATTGGCTATTAAGAATTAATGTTTTTTTTTATGGAATTTAGAAAGTTTTGAAACGCCTAAAAAACAATTAATAAAAACTCAAAGTAATTTTTGGAAATTTACTATATTAAAAATCTTATTAAAAAATTAAAATTATATTAAAAATTTATCTATGTCCATAGAACGTGTAATAACGTGTACTCGCGATTCTCAAATTCAATTTTTATTAATTTCCCATCAATAAATATAATTTACTTACTTATTTATTGATTACAAAAATAAACGGACGATTATTTATAAAAAAAAAAATCAAGAAAAAAATCGTATAATAAAAAATCTAATTCCAACCCCTTCGTTTCAACTCGTTTTATGCATTACGCAAGTGCCGTCAATTCTTAAGCCAAAATTAATATATATATATCAATGCATTTCCAAATAGCCCCAGTCCAAACTCGCGCGGCCGTTCCACGTGCTTCGGTATATACCGGAGGACAATACCGCGCGGTATCCTTAAACTCGCGCGGGAAGCTCGGATCGAGTCACCGCGCAATATCGGTCCGAGCGAAATATATATTAAAACGGCGCCGTCGTGTATGTGCACAGAGGGGATGATAATAGCCGCCGCGGGAGAAAGCGAGAGCGGGCGCGACCTCGTTTCCCAGAACTGCTCATAGACCCCCCCCCTCGCCACCACACACGCGCGCGCGCGCGGCTTCGTATCGATTTTTATATCGTAAAAGGGACGGGATACGCGGATCGTACCTGACGCGGCTCACCGCAAATGGGATATCGGGCAATTCGGTCGGTCCGGCGGTGGATAATTGTTATTTCGGATGGCCGACGGCACCGCGGCGGACGGCCCCACGGCTCCGCGTACCGAAATTAGACGCGTATGTTGACATATCTACATATATATGTATATATTCGCGTCATTGTCGATAATGTTCGGATTAAAAATACGATGGATAATCTTACCTCAACGGCCGACCGTTTTATATTTATAATGCGCGCGATGCTTCGGGGGAGGATAAGGCGCGAGCGAACGCTTTGCTTTTACAACGCTTCAATTTTGAACGCTGCCAGACCCGTGCACGCGGGACGTTACCTTGGGTACTTATTATTATAACGTAAAGAATCATGTTTATAAGTATGAAAGCAGCCTACATATATGCATGTATTATAAATAATAAAAAATAAGAATTATGGAGCGTAAAATATTTGCTCGAGCGAAGCGGACGCTTTATTTTTGCTTTATATTCTCTCTCCCTTTTTTGGCTTCGCCGAGCGAAGATGACAGAACCAAATTGACGAGTCGAGCATTATAACAATAATGTTATTCCGACGGGCTTGGCGACATCATAATGCGCCCATATATAAAGTTAAACGTATATTGTTAATATCGAAGAATAGAAGCGCGACTGTGCGCAGAAACGAACGGGAATGCACGTTTATGCGAAGAAGCTGCCTGGAAGTCGGATGCACAAAGAATTACCTTCGTACGTCTCAATCGTCGACGATTCGTAGCACTTGGATCCGAGGCATCCGTCGCATTTCCGCAGAATTGAGTAAATTTCCGTGAAATTGAGCTTCGTTTGTAACAGAAACATACGGGGATACATTAGAATGTTATCATTGTTGTAAGAATAAAGAAAAGTTGAACTTATATTTGACGGAAAGTAAATCCGATTATAACCGAGCTTCAATCGAATTATAAACTGAAACACGGCCAATTATTTCAAACAATACGATTGCAATTCTGCAGTTACAAATGCTTTTCTAGTAACTTGAATTCCGAGATACAGAGTTAATATAAAAAATTCCGACAAATGAGAAACGGTGACGTCGACGACGTTTACAGCGAAAGATCTCGTCTCGACGATGCCACAAATAATCTGCCCGATATCGCGCCATTATCGTCGTTCCCAAATCACTCGTGGAAAAGAGCTCCTGAACTGAAAAACTGCGCCAATTCCGAAATATCACGAGCCATTGGCGCGACGATAGTCCGCGATCGGTACGAGGGGAAACGGACGAAATTTCAAGGTAATCGGACGGCACGAATGAACGACCTCGATGCCGCCCCGGGGGACGTTGCGCGCAATAGTGACAAAACGGCCGAACCAGTCAGTCCTGTCAGCTCGGGCCGCCTACTTCGGCATCGGTCGTTCGGACTGGATCGTACGGGCGAAAAGCACGGCGATGCGATAAACAGCGATGGGGACAGTGCGTAAGCGGCGGGAACTCAGTCGCTGGAGCGGAAACAAGATGTGCGTGTACGAGACGTTTGGTTTCGTTTGGCGTTATACGCTCGTCGATTGGCCGATCGCTCGATGGCTCGCCCTCCGATTCTCTCTCTCCCCCGCTCTCTCTATTTATCCATCTATCTATCTATCTCTCTATTTATCCGTTTATCTATCTATCTATCTATCTCTACCTTTGTTCATACCCAGATAAGAAAAAATATGGATTAGTCGTTTTCAACAACCGCTTGATCGACGAAGTCCAGCATAGTTTCGACAACGAACCAGTCGATTCTTTTACAAAAATGGATTGAGTCAAACTGAGCTATCTCATGTTGTCAAATAATTTTATCAATAATTTTGTAAGTATCGGCAGTATTTTCTCAGTCTAGCTGATCAATTTAATAATCATTTCCGAGTTTACGAATTTTATTGATAACTACAACGAATTAATATCACGCAGCATTGCCCGATCGCTGCCTGTCTCCGATCACTCGACAAAACTGGCTGTGCTATCAAAACAGGGCCATTAGAATTTTCGTTCGATTCTTCGCCGCCTGTTATTACGCAAAATACTACACCCCGTGTCTTTCCAGAAACGGTTAATAATGTCTTTGATATCGGTAAATGAGAAACATCGCAGTTTTTTAGCCGAACGAATTAAACAAGCGCGCTATTAATCAACGAGGAGCTCCCTCGGTTCACTCCGTAGAATGTCACAGATGAATAAAACGACAGTTGTAATTTAAAGATTTTCAAGCAAAAGGTTTTTATACGTACGTGTACGTAGCACGCTTTAATTTCGTTAATGCCGGTTCAATGTTCGCTGCCTGACTGTCCGTATAAAACTGTCTGAAACAATATATATATATATACATATATAATAAAGAGGCAACAACTCTCGCAGCACTAACAAAAGTATTATACCGCGAGCTGACACGTATAATTTATGTATATTGCGCCCAGGTGCGCGATAAAGGAAGATAAGCAGGTGGATTAATTAAGTCGAGAGAGGAGGAAGCCCCGCGAATACGGTTGTGCTCGGCTTGTCACGCAATTTTGCGATTTCTTTTGTTTTTTTGTTCATGTTTTTTTTTCCTGTTTTTTCTTGCTATTGCATTACAGTGTGGTTTCGCGAAATGGCGCGCGGGCGCGCCACTCCGACAGTCGATGCTTCGATCATTAACAAAAGTCTTTTTTCAGAACAGTACGAGTACGTTAGCGTAAAAATATTGACGCCTGCCGCGAGATGAATGAATTGTTCGCGCGATGCGCGCATGGAATTTTTCCGTGGGAGAAAAAAAGTTGAAGAGGAAAAAATGGCCATTGTATAACGATGCAAATAAAATACGCCATAAATATGCAGTGATTTGTTCGTCAAATGTCATGCATATTAAAATATTAAAATAATCGATAAATATCTGATACATAAAGAGGAGTATGTACAAAAGTCACGCTGGAAAAGGATCAAAATCGAAGTTTTCAGAATTTTTCCCGTGAAAATCCGATATTCCTTTTGCAGCATAATCTTCGCGACCATTTTAAAGTCAACTGTCTTGATTCAAATGGAAACCCTGCGTATTCGACATGCATTATAGAAATAGGAAGAATAAACAAAAATTTTATCGAAATTACCTTGAAAATTGGTGTCAAAATCAAGTTTAAATAACACCATCAACTCCACATATTTCAATCCTCCAAATCTTAACTGATATATATATATATATATATATATATATATATATATATATATATATACATATACATATATTTATTTATTTATTATTTACTGCTTAAACATTCAAAAATCTAACTCTTCGCAAGTTTATAATTAAAAATTCTCAGAGACTACCTTCTGCTCGAAATTCGCGGAATCTTAATGAATAATCGCCAAGTAATAGTCTACAAAAATAGTAGATAAGAGTCAAAAATTAGTTGCTTAACGATTCTATCTTCGCTTACGCGCGTTATTCAGTGCCGTACCTCAGCCCTCCAATCTTCCCCCTTTCCTCACCCGCAGAACGTAAAAACTGGAGAAAATGAAAATTCCCAATCTTCGCGGGGGGGGGGGGGCGAGGCGGAGCGACAAGGAAGAAAATGGAAAAATCCCTGAAAGATATCGAAACAGAGCGTTGGCTTGGGAGGGGGGGGCGAGTCAGAGCTTCGAAATTAAATCGCCGAGCCATTGACTTCAATTTGAAAAAAAAGAAAGAAAAAGAAAGAAAAGGAGGGGGAAAGCGATGGAAAAAAATTCATTCTCTCCGCTTCCGTTCTTGAATTTAATGGTTTTCCAAGGCGGAAATCCCTTCCACGCTCGCGGGATCCTACCGTTCATAGCTAAACCCTTCCTCCCCCCGCCGTACGGGAACTAATCCCCCCCCCCGTTAAAGAAGAAGAACCCGATGGACGGGAGGGGGGAGGTTGAACTTTTTAGTTTCGCGCAGCGAAAGTGCGAGCAGAGGAGCCAATGGGATCTCGCGCTCGGCGGGGACCGAGGGGGGGAGGAAACGAGCCAGCCGCCAGTCAGCGCGGCCGTTAATCAAAGTCTAATCAAACACGTCGCGGGCGAAATCCACCCGCGGGGGCTTCGCCCTCCCCCCCCCCCGTCGGGCACACAGGTATTCCTCTTTTTTTCCGCGTCCCGCTGGAGGGAAGGAGGAAGGGTGGCGGGAATGCGGGGGGAAGGCAACGTACGAAAAGGCGGCGGAAGCACGCGTGCGCGCCCGGTATATGTTGGATTGGAAATGACTTTTTTCGGGCGCGTGCGATGCGCCCTTGGGTACGAATGCCCTTTGCGCGATATCCCCCGTTGTTCGGGTAACGCGAAACTATCCATGTGACGTTGTATTTTCGCCTCGTTGTGCGATGTTTCATTATTTTCAATAGCGAGGGGTATTTTGGTTACGTGCAGATGCATTCTGAACGTGTAAATTATACTTACTACTGCAGTTCAATCAAATGCATTTGATTATTTTTATCATTCTAATTGTCTATGTTAGAAATAAGTGAAATTTCTCAACCTGATATATCACTTAAATATTTTTACGTTCTTCTGAATTCTTTTTGTTTTTTCCCCTCATTTTTGGGATATTTGATAATTTTTGATCGATAATTTTTGTTCTAGTTTTTTATACTTCCTTAATATAACCAGCAATATTATAATTAATCCATGAAAGTAATTTGATGGATTTCATTGAAAGTAATACGATATAAAAGTATAAACTATAGAATATAATACATAAGAATAAGAATCAAGAATATTCGTTACATTTAAAATATAGCTTATTCAAGTTTTTTTTTACATTTATTATCCATCATTTATATTTTGATTTTGATTCGCGCATCAAGTAGAAAAATAACGTAAATTTTTGATTAATGTAAAAACATTAATTCTGTATCTTTGATGTTACGATGTACATACCTAATAAAATCTATGCTATTCCTATATTGACTATATTAATTTATAGAATCGGATTAATAATGTGAAAGCGCGACATTAATCGTATCTTCGCGAATAGAAAGTTGATAAATTATATTCTATACAGAATTAGGACTAAATTATTCGAAATCTTTTCGAATATCAGCTAATTAAAAACTTACTTTAAGCCTTTACTAAGAAATAGAGCACAGATGAAACAAATATCATAAGATTTATTTGGAACGTAAAATATAAAAGATTTTTATTTTAGTAAAAAGGTCTTCCCAATTCATTAAGGGTTCTTTAGGATAACAAATGTCTGCGCAAATAAATATAATAAACTGCTAAAAATTAGTTTAGAAAAAAGTAGTTAAATGTCCGAAAAATTAAGAAAAAACGATTTAAGAAATTACAAAAAATTAAATACGTATCGTAGTATTAGTTTAGAATTAGGAGTAAACTATGAGGACAAAAAGTCGAACATCCTTTTCTTTCTACAGGATTTTCGACTTGGAATAAAGCATTGTCATTTTTTAAATCTCAGGAAGAATAAATGAGAAATCATTGTGTTTTTAATGTTAAATAAATATACAAACAGAAAATCAGTTGTCGTAAAGAAACCATATCTCAAAATTGTATGTTAGAAAGTTGTTCGCCAAAGAAATGCTTTATTAGATAACATTGTGACATGGAAAAAATAAGCGAACAATTTTTAAAATTATTCAATCGTTTACAAGAAAAGTGGGAATGTTTTATTGAATTTTTCATCGAAAATAAAAAAGAATATTTAGAAATTACAGCTTACGAAATGATATATAATCAAGAATAATAAGCAACGTATTCTCGATCGTAACACTACGATATTTCAGTAGATTATCAACAAACTATTTGCAAATGTTTGGTATAATTAAAAAGCGAATAACAACATACGAAATACTTCTCAAAAACAACTCTTATAATTGAATGTTTATTTATTCAAGTGTTTATTTAAACAATACTATAATTTATTGCTTTTAGGGATTTTCGACGCTTACTAAGTAAGTGCCGACTGTTATTCCAACGCCAATTTATAACTTAATTACATTTTCCTTTGGATATAATAACATTTTCTCATTTTCACCGAAAATACTACCCCCTATATATATAAGTACTTACTTTCTCCTTATGACCGCGCGATATTAGCCCGAATCATCGGAGTTTTCAGCGATAAAAACTTGACTGAAGAAACTCCCGCACAACCTTCCACTACCCCCCGCCCCTCTGCCATAGGAAGCTACCAAAAGAAAGTCGCTATTTTTACCCCTTTCCCCCACCCCTCTCCGCCTACTGGTGATCAAATTACGATGTAGTTACCTTGATGAAACTTTTTCGAGTGTACAGCGCGAACGAACGCGGGGTCGGGTGGGAGCAGAAAGTGAGCCAGCACACAGGGGGGCGTGGGAGTTGGAAGGTCACGGGACGACGCCAAAAGATAACGAGAGGCCGAAAATAGAGGAGAGGAGGTGGGAAGGGGAAAAAAGATAGCGTCGCTCGCAAGCGCGTGTACGCAAACAAACACACACACACACACACACACATATATATACACGTAGACATCGGTCTAATGTCGCTCTTAGCCAAATATCAACCCCGCCCAACAACCACCCACCAACTTTCCTTCCTCGTCCTCGGAAACTTAGCACCTAATCCAGTGTTCCAGCGCGACACCGCGGACGCGGGCGGGAGAAGGGACGGGCAAGGGCTGGAGCGAGGGGATGTCCTATCTTGAATTCGGCTTAACTAACCCAACTCAATTTGTCACCGCGGTGAGTGGGCGAAAGAGAGGGAGAGGTAGAGAGAGAGAGAGAAAGAGAAGGAGACGGAGAGAGTGGGTCATATTGCTAAATCCGACTTGCTTGTCTCTCCACCGCACGACACACGGATGGATCCCGCGGCCGTACACTCCCGCAAAATGCATGGGCTGAGGCGGGCAGGAGGGGGATGGGGGGGGGAATGGGGGATCGACCTTAATTAACCGGGCCATTCTTCTTCCCTCGAACTCCCGCTGATCCTTCGCCGCTTTTTCACCCCTTTGTCGCGAGTATAAATATCCGTCGCGCCCTTTTGCTTTATGAACTTTCGCGCGCCGACGCGCGACGGACCTCCCGCGCAGCGCGCCCACCTGCCCCCTCTCCCCCGCCCGCAAAACTTTCGGTCTCTTCCAGCTCTGGTTTGTACTTTGCTTCGTCTCACGGAAATTTCATGCGAAAGAGTCATTTAAAGAACCCGGAGGGAAGTTTCTAATTACATTTTATGTAATATTCAATTAATTATTACCTCCATATATATATGTATACAAGTTCCTTTGTGCAAGCTACCTTCATTAAGTTCGGCGGTTCAGGCACAATATTCGCTAAATTAGATCGATAACGACGTTCTCGAAAGCGTTTTCGTATATTTTTACATGTAATAATACTTGTTTGTTACAGCGATTTTATTAAAATTTGATTTTAAGAAGTTTCTAAAAAGCTCGTTGTGAGAAGACTTGTGTCAATATATTTAGTAGTAAGTTTAAGAGTAATAAGAGATTAAAGATTTCACATGATTGATGATAAAATGTGAAGATACGCTTATGATATGATGATAATATAATACGATGGATAAGATAAGAATTTCTTAATATTTAGAATACCATAATTTATATTTATAGTACTATTATTAATAGAAGACTGATTTTTAAATTCATAAAGAAAGAATTTGTTTTATCTATATAGCTATATATAATATGTAGAATTGTCACTTATTAAATCATTTAAATTTCTACGGATAATTAATCGAATGAATGTTACTATCCAGTATGTATGAAGGGTTATATTACCAACTCTACACATTATAGAATATGTTCGCATATGATATACCGTATGTCATTTCTTTTACGTATATGAATCATCGATCAGAGGTAGAATGGGAACAAATTAGGCACCTGCACTTGCCAAATCTTGATGTTATTATTTTCAAATATACCAAAATAGTCTGCTAATGAAGATAAATATAAAATAATTTATGAATTGCGATGTTTTTAAAAAAAAACTATTGTCTACGTAATGAAAATAAATTACTTCGCTTCGCTCTCGGCACCAAATCACAACATTAATTTGTATTTTTTCGAGCCTTAGTGATATAAAACACCGTTCAACATTTTGTGCGACTTGATTTGATTAATATGACTGTTCGAAACTATTATTAGCTATTCACACATCTCCATAAAAAACTAAACCGGGTTTTTATTTATTTTATTTTATTTATTCCAAGAGAATATAACGAAAAGTAATAATTATAAATAATTCTTAAATATTATAAGAATACCCCCAAGCAAAGGATATGTCAGGACTGAAAGAATGTCACAATCGTCAAGAGCAAAGATTTTAAAATATACTCGTGGATATAAGAATTAATTAAAAATTAATCCGAAATGTATACAAATATAGTAAGCACAGTGGTCCTAAGGTGTCATCGTCGAGCCCAAAACCAAGATTCAAAAATTCTAATAATAAAATATTTCAACAATTGATGTCGAAAATCATTTGAGATCCAAATGAGCCTATTAAAAAAAATCACCTTCATTAACAGACACTCATTCGGCTATTCTTTATATTTGTTTCTTTTTTGGATATTTGTTGAAAGGAATCATTAAACTTTTCTTGGAAAAATGTATTATTGCTCCATTATAATTACTCCCGATTTACTAAACAACTACGATTAACAAATATCCGTGAAAGCGCATTTCTCACGATGACGAGGTAAACAAGGAACAATTTAATATCCATCGATGCATCATTGATAACCTTCGAAATTCCTGTACTTCGCCGCTCGCGTCTTCTCGCCGAAATTTTCGGAAAACAAGGTGTAAATGACAAACACCCGGAGCGGTTGGGCAGGGGTGGGGGTAGGTGGGGGAAGGCGCAACTTGGCGAGAGCCTCGTGCAGCCCAGCACGAATACGGGGAAAACGTGCGCGGCGAATTGCACCGCGCAACCCCCTACCCCTCGAGGCCGAGAACGTCGACGAAGACATAGAGAACGAGGAAGAGGACTGGCAAATGGGAGCCACCGCCACACGTGCAGATATACACACACAAACACGCACACCAGCGTCTTAGGCCCAAGAGCGCAGCAGAACGACCGTGTGTGTATATAGTCGGGCTTCTCGGCGTGCGCCTCCCCTCCCCCCCCACCCCTTCCCCACGGCCGCTTAATGAAAATCTCGCGCGCTCGCGCACGCGACGAATCGGAAGGTTGTGGATTGGGCGAGGATAGGTTGGAGAAGGGGGGGAGGGAGGGAGGGCGGTAAGAGAGAGTTGACGACTAGCATCGACTGCGCTACCCACGGGCCGTTTCAATTATCACTGACCTACTTAGCCGAGCGCGCCATTCGGACGGACGTCTCTGCATTGTGAGTTGAGCGGGATGGGGCGGTGAGGCGGCACATCGGCGCGCACGTCTTAAACCATACACATATACACATATACTCTGTCGGCAACCGGAAATTTCAGCAATATTCCGGAGGGCCGGCGCGCGACGTCGCGCCACCGGGGTGGCCTCGAATTATATTTCATAATTAACACCGGCCAACGGTCAGAGACGGCCGGCGGGCCATTCCCGCGCGAGAGCTGCAAGGAGTCGGTGGGTGCAGAGCGGGAGGAGGGGGGGGGGTTAGAGCCGACCATCAGGTACTTGGATCCCGACTATATTGAAGTCATCGTTGTCAGGGAGGGTGGAGAGACGCTCGAGTCGGGAAATTCGACGAGAGTCGATCTTTCAGCTCGGTCGATATACGATGTTTATTAGGAAATTAATCGATTGTCAATGAATTGTTTTTCCGGCGATCATGGTGGATATTACTTTGCGAACGTAAATTAATCGAATAATGAGAAAATACGCGATGGTGAAGATTTACGCGAAAATGTGCTAATACAATATGATACACTTAAAATCCGAATTATTTGAGATAAGCGATGCCAAGCATAAACAGGTCTTCTTCGCAATCAATCCATGAATATAAGACAATTTTAATAAACTGAGACAATTCTATTTTGTAAGTTTTGCCTTAGATCACCTGCTGCGGTCGCGAATAAGACGACGGGCGGTCTAATCTTAGACGTACGAACCTTGTTTGAAAATTGCAAGACTCGTTAAATAAAAAGAATCTAATGATATTTAAATTTACTACGGGAGTAGAGTATTACAGAGAAATTAATGATATAAAATTTCGCAACGTATAATATATATATAAAACATATAGAAACGTACAAAATAGAAGTTTCTCAGTTTATTACAATTATTTCACTGTTCTTCTAATACAACAAAGTATTTTTTCTGACATATTCCTTGTAAGGCTTAAATACCAGAAAATCATAGGACACATTGCTTATGTAAAACAATTTAAGTGTCAAATAAATTTTATTGTATTATTTAAATACGTCTCACCATACGTGTATAGCGAAATTATTTAATTAATTATCAAGAATATACGATCATTCTATTATTTGAAAGGGCGCGTAATAAATAAAAAATGAGACTTCGGTCGGTTGTCTAAATAAAATATTGGTAATTAAGCCATTTTCAAAGACAAAGGCAAAATGCACAATCGCGGTAAAAGATGACCGTGGTTAAGGAAAGTTAATGGTAACGATATTGATAATATAATGCAATTTCGCTAATGGCTCAAGTAAGCGGATTAAATCTAACGGAGGCGTTTTTAAATATTTAAAATTACAAAGCGGTTGTGAAAAGATATAGGATTTTTAGTAATGTTATTTTTTTTTTTAATTTATTAATGCGATTTTTAAGAATATTTTTGCTAGATAAAATAAAAACAATTTTGCAATGATTCGAAGAGTCTTTTTAAAAATTAGTTATCCGTCATTCGTTATTTGTAGTTAAAGTTTTCAGAGTATTCAATAAACAATTTATGCAATATAAATATTTCAACTGTTATTGCATAAAATTACCGTGATTAATACGTATTTATTAATCAAAAAGACATATTTTAATATTATGTCATTCGTTATAATTGACATTAATTAAAATTTGTGTAAAAGTTATTATTCTAAAGATATAACAATTGTACTTTATTGATTTTTGTTAATTCTATATATGCAATAACAGTATATTCTAAAAAACTAACATTTTATTACATTATTAAGTTAGATTTGGAATGAAATAATTATTTTTTTTAAATCTCATTTAAAATTAAGCTTCGAATTCATGGCTACTAATTTTTGCCGGATTAAAAATACATTTTTCTCTGAAAGTTTTTTTCAATGTGGCGTAATTGACAAATCGTCACTAATATTTACTATATTTTATCAATGAAACTAGCCGAAGATTTATTTGTTATTCGATAAATATATTCTTATTTAAATGCGCTTCACCAAATGCTAATTAATTATTTAGATCGTTTAAAGATAAATAATGTTATTTGTTAAGTATTGCGAACATATCATTCAATCGTTATATTTTAAATTTATACTATTTTCCAAAGGTTTGCGTAAGATTCTTTCCGACGAGTCATTAACACACATTTTTCGCTTGAACGTTAATTTTTTCCCTCAAAGTTATTCTTTTAAGTATGTCAAACAATGAAAAAAAAATATTACTAGATATTATAAAAAAAAATCGTTGAAGCACCTCGAACTTTTACGCACTTTTCCCTTATCTTTCGGCCCTGTATAACCTCGTAAAGGATAAATATATCTGCTCGTAAAGTATCTCGGCTTCGGGTTCCTTTTTTTCTTTTTTTTTTCTTTACGTCAACCTACCTATCCATAAAACGACGCCGATTAAAACGGCTTAATCTTATTCCAATATTGACAATCGCGCCATCTTTCCGGATTCGCGCGAAAACAACCGTGGCCTTATTGATGTATTTTTTTTTTGCCCTAGCGAACCTCGTTTTTAAGATATTTAAGTTAACGACGCCGCGACTACGTGTCGCTCAGTCCGAGCGATCTTCCAAGCGTTTACGCCGGAGTTGGCGGTGCGAGGGGGGGGGGGAAGCAAAACCAACGAGCAAGCGGCACAGATCCTATCTCGCTGGATGTTCGCGAAATTATTACCCGTCGGGCGGAACTACCGATACTCTGTGCGCGCGCGGGCGCCCCTCCGAACAACCGCCTCCCCCCCCCCACCTCCCTCGACCGCAGCTCTACCAGGCACTAAAACAATTAGTCGGCCCTAACCTACCGCTGCTTGGAAAAAAATTAAATGGCCCTTTCCGCGCCGCGCGAGGGCTAAAAAATCCGAGCGATATTCTCCCTTTTTTCTCCTAAGGCTCGGGTTAATTTTTTCCGGTTTTTTTTTCCCCAGTCCCTCCTCCATCCCTGCCTTTCCAATTACCAAGGGGTTGGGGGAGGGGGGAGGAGTGAAACGCCGCACGCCGCTCTCACGCGAGCTTCGACAATAAGAGAGGAAGGGAAAAAAACGGGAACGCGGTCGTCGGAGGTTGGGGGGAGGCGTCGCAATAGGGGATGAGAGAGGTGAACAGCTTGTAATGATTTCTCGGTATAGGCGTACAGAGCTATTATCTCGATAAGCGTTCTTTCCTTCTCACTTTCTCTCTCTCTCTCTCTCGCTTTACACTGCTCTCAGGAAGCGTGCGACTTTTTTTAATTCCCCCCCCCCTCTCGTTTGCATTCGCCCGCGCACGATCCATTTTTCAACGTGTAGATTAACGTACGTATATATGCGTATTCTGACGCATCGACAGGACTCGCGCGAGCTTTTCCGTAATTAGTTCTGGGGTACTCGCGAGCGGCGCGTCTGCCTCTCGCCTGCGTACACAGATTCACACACACACACAAACGCATGGATTATTTTTTGGTTCTCCCTGCCTACTTCTCCTACTCGTTCCGCGGGCTTTTACCTACTGGAGAGGGAAGGTGCTGTGTATATATATATGTATCCCCACGACGATTTTCAGTTTCAGGCCGAAGAATCAGCCCCCGCCGGCGAGATAGAGCGCGTGGAGGAATAGAGCGCGCGTCGAGACGGGGTCGATCGACGAGGCCGAGTCGTGCGTGAGCGCGGCCGGTGAGTGATTGGAAGAGGGAGCCAATCTCGGTGTGGAGCTCGACAGAGAGTCGAGGAGCTGCGCTAATTTTTGCGAACTTTTCAGACTATTTTTCATTAATTTTTGTTGTTGCCGCTTTTCGGTTTTTGCGCATAAGAAGGGAATATAAGTTACTGTAAGTACAGTGAGATTTCTGTCGATCGAAGTTAATTTTCGAATGTTTATTAATGATGACTTTTGTTTTTTCCCTTTTAGTAAATATAAATGCATATCTAGCTGATTACCAGAGATTTTACATAATTAAAAAAAAGAGTTTGCAAGCCTTGAGAATTAAAGATAGTTAGCTGTATATAGGGCTGATAAAAATTAAGACAGCATGTAAAATATAAAAGAAAATACATGTATAAAGAACGATATTGTATGGCGAATTGAATTCTGATATAGGTAGATAAAATATCACATAAAGCAAAGCTTAAAAATATCGATAAATTAATAGTAATATATTGAAATTGAAATCTTTGAGTTTTTATAGTTTAAATAGAGTCAGTAAGTTTTTTCTTTCTTTAAAACTCGTTCTTGATTACGAAATTGTAAATAAAATAAATTGTAACCAAATCATAGATTTTAAATTAAATTAATTATTTTAATAAATGTTTTAAATATAAGTTTCATTGAATGCTAGAATTTTTTTGAGCGTATTTTGAAATTTATTTATTATTTCTACAGCTAACAGTAATCAGAAGCAGAAAAAATAAAGATATCCTATATTATCTTTATAATTATCGCTTTATATGCCTAAGTAAAGAATTTTAAATAGTTACTTATTAAGCAATACTTACTTTATTAAGCAATAAATGGTGTAATGCGCGAATCGCAGTCACCGCAACGACTGAAATAACCTCAATACCTTTTTTCAATCGAGCAATTATGGGATTTTCTTTTGGTACGAGTCGCGAGCGAAATTTACCCGAAGCGGTCGACCCTCGTTTCGACCGCAGCGCCGCGAGCCAATGAAACGTGAATTTTCATATCCCTGCCCAATAGCGTTCCCCTAAGTACGCGCCCACCCCTCCCCTCCTCCACTCATCCCGAACGCTGCCGCCGCTGCTTCTACTCGCCCCGATCCCCCTTCCCTCCCTCGCCATCGTCCCAAATTGCAATCCCGATGCTGCATTGGGAGGGGGGGGGCGATGACGGCGCGCGGCTACTTTTCCCGCCTCGCCCCCTCCCCCGCGACCCGCTCGCGAAATTGCTTCTTATCGAAAGTTTGCTCGCATCGAGTATGGCGCGCGGGGGTTGCTAAGGAGAGAGAGAGAGAGAGAGAGAGAGAGAGTAAGGGGGTCTGATGGCGAAACTCGTGAGCGACGACGGTTGAGAAAATTGCCGAGTGTATGGGAAAGTAGTTAAATGGAGGGTGGCTAAGGGGTAGAGGGAGAGGCAGAAGTGGTAAAGTGCAACATTAAAGAAGGGAAGCAGGGCCCATCATAAAGTAAAATGTATATAATGTATATAAGAAGTATTAATGTCAGACAGCCCACGGTGGAAATTTATGCGATTATTTGAAAAATTTAATCGCCTTCCCTCCCCCGATATAGATAATCACATCCTCGTAATGAGCTTGAAAAAGGAGCGGGCAAAGTATCGATTTGTTATATAACCGTTTTAATTGAAAATTATATTGCTTTAAGAGATATACGAGCTTCACGATCTCAGCGATGGGCTTTTACAGGTGGAATTTTTGCCCATATATATATAGAGTACCTAGCGGAGAGAAATCTCAAAATGTGAGAGAGAGAGAAAAAAACTGGTACTTGAAGCACTTTGACGTAATTTTCCATTGGACGTTAGCCATTAAACAGTAACATCAATTTTTTTTATTTCAAATTGTTAATAGAGGTGTCTTTATCATTGTACATATCGTGTCTATTGCTGAATTTCGAACTACGGACAGAAGCCAAATATATTTGAGGATTTCGAAAAACAGACTTTTCGTCTTTATCTACAGAATATTTTTAATCGAGGGTGTTTTTAGAATTTTTTTTTGAATGAACACATAATTTTTTTTTTTTTGCTTAGAAAATCGGGCAGCCCATCGATAAAATTCTGTCGTCTCCAAGTATTGTGCGGATGACACGGGATATGTAAAAGTAGCTAGACGGTGACTTTTTGACAAAGAATCATATATATATATAATTGAGATATATTTCTAAGAATATATTTTCACTCTTGGGTGATTCCACAGATGAAACGATGTACAACATCGATAAATTTCTCTCATCGACGATTAAGTCAATCGAGAGTTATTTTCTTTCCTCGACATGTGCAAAATATAACTTGTAATTTTTGAACTTTCTAAGATATGTACAAGTAATAATCCCGCATTTTTAAACAATACCCTTCTCCCATAGATAAGTTTATCGGCTTCATATTATAAGTTGTCATCGATTTTAGCAAGCATCGTATGTCTAGGAATTGGTTACCTGTCGTCCTACTGACGAGCCCAGCAGGTAACTGAGGGCGAAACGTACAAATATTATTTATTTTCGGCGAATGATTTATATTTATTCTTCAAAAATTACAAGTTATATTTTGCACATGTCGAGGAAAGAAAATAACTCTCGAATCATTTAATCGTCGATGAGAGAAATTTATCGATGTTATACATCGTTTAATCTGTGGAATCACCCAAGAGTGAAAATATATTCTTAGAAAAATATCTCAATTATTTAATTTAAGTCCACAAAACAAAATAGCGCACCAAATATTATTTTATTTGATATATATATATATATATATATATATATATATATATATATATATATATATGTATATTATTTAATATTCTATTCAATTTAGAAAGTATTAAACCTTCCCCGGTATCCTTCGAAGGCTTTAATTTACAATTGTCCGATAGCACCATGTTTGTAACGCGTCTAATCGTTAACATACGAACTCCGTTTACTTTTCTTTTAATTATAGGCAGCCGAGCGCGGGCGTAGAAAATTAACGTTTCCCGTCAGAAATTTCTCCGCGGTGGCCCCAATTTTCGCCGAAGGCAATCATTGCCCGTGGGCAATTTTTCCGCGAGGCGACGAAGCGAGGCCAAAATTGCTCAATTTCCCACGGTTTAGAAACAAATAGCTCAATTTTCCATGGAATCGCGCGAGGAAAATACTGGCTCGACGATCTCACGCCTCCCTCCCTCCTTGCTTAACACCCATATAATAGGCAAATAAGTAACGCGCACGATCATTAAGTGCCAAAGCATCGGACAGGGCCGCGAGAAATGCATATTTCATCGCAGTAAGGAGAGGACGTCAAGCGCGTGTATTTGGTATAAAATTACTCGTAGCGTAAAATTAGGATCAGCCGTGTTTATGCTATGTTTTTCTTTTTACAATTTGAAAAAATTGCCCTTTTTCAGAAGTTCGGAGAGCCGCTAGAATTCAGCATTTATTTTTTCTCAATTTTTCTAGTAATAAGGATGATTTTACCATTCATTTCGGTGACAGAATTTTCATGAAAGATCGCTCTAAATATGATATCTATTTCCCACCATTGGAAAGATCTCTCTTTAAATATCCTTTTAGCAGTTGTGATCATTATGATCATAATGGCCACGATGTAACCTTCATACAGCCCGTGGGATTGATTTACATCCCGAATCAGCATTTTTTATTGATAAAAATACAATGGCTATAATTATTTTTAAGGTAATAATTGATAGAACATTTATGCAGGGACAAATTTCATATCCATTAGTATCCCTTAAGTTCTCGACTTTTGATGAATATTTAAAAAAAAAAAGGGAAAACCTATACTCTGCCTAATCTTTGTGTACTGCGAATATACAAGGGAAGAACAAGTTCCGAGTTTCCGTACATAAAAAAAGAAGATAACATGACATACAGACATTTGTCTTTGATTCTGGCACATAAAAAGAATCTCTATTAAAATATAGGAATGCTAGTTATTTCAAATTTAAAAACGAGCACAATTTTAGTTGATCTCACGTATAAATAAAAAATTCTTTTTGAACTAAAGCTCAGAAAGAAGATTTCTCGGGTTAACAGAATTGAAATGTTAAAAGAGAATATGGATTTACTTCTCATAATACGACTCTAAATAGTATATCGCATTCTAGGAAATTATATATTTCTAACAAAGTAAGAGTCGGGTAGGAAAAGAGAAAAACGTATACGATAATTAAGTAATTATATTCAGATAAATGTCAAGTATAATGTTATGAAGGAGGAAAACACAAATGTAAACTTAAAAATATGTATAATAAAGGAAAGAAAAGTGCAAAAACAGAAATAACGAAGGAAAGAACAGCGAGTAAAGAGCGTGAAAGTATTACGATAATGCGAGGTAAAAAAAATATAAAAAGAAATAGAAGAAAGGATGAGGAATGGGTGAAAAATAGTAGAAAAAAGGGGGAGAGGCGAAAAAGTTTTTAAACATATATGAAAACGAATAAAATGAAAACGAAAACAAATGGCCGGCGAGGCGAAAGGAGAAAAACAAGATGAAATAAAAAAAGGCAGAGAGAGAGAGAGAGAGAGAGAGAGAGAGAGAGAAAACGAGGTAGAAAAAAAGGAAAATTACGAAAGAGCGCAAGAATAGATGAGAGCACCACGAGTAGTAGAAGGGGGAAGAGAGTGGATTCCGTACTTAGTTTGTCGGGTGCCCGCGCGATCTCCAACCCCCTACACCCTCCCGGACACCCACTCCCTTCGCCGAGTTTGTTCTTTCGCCACTTTACGTTTACTGCCTCGTTTCGCGCACTTGGCTCTCCCTCCCCCCGTCTCTCCCACTCTCTCCCTCTCTCTCTCTCTCTCTCTCTCTCTCTCTCTCCATCTCTCTCTCCCTCTCTCTCTCCCGTTCTTGTCCGACATTTCTCGGATTCATGGGTTTAGTGTAAAAAAAACCCCCCGCCTCCTCGGGAATATGAGGTTGGCCTCTATATTGCGTCGTGTTTTATACGCTGCGCGAGGTGTATGAGCGAGGATGAGAGGCGACGGCCGACCGACCGCCCTGCCCCACCGGCCTCGTATCGACTCGCTATAAAAATGGCGATGCTCGCTCTCGTCGTTGCGACGACAGCGACGCGCGACAAATCGTCGTCGTACCCCCTCGCGAATCCCCTCCCCCCTCCCCCCACCATCGCTGACAGTCCTTCCGGTCCCGCGATTCCATAGACTTCGCGATCGCTCGCGAATAATTGTCAGATATATCGACGGCGAAGCGTTCGGTTTTGGATAGGGGGAGTGCGCGCGCGTATATCAATGTTGTTGGTGTGTTTGCGCGTGAAACGAGGAAAGATAAGGAACGACTGATATTTGATTTTCAACACGTATATATGTATATATATACCGGAAATATCGTTCGATGTATATATATTTAATAATGCGCGCGATTTATAATTGAAGAGCAAATAAAGGCGTTAACAATGGGGGAAAATCAACGGAGCGGGGCTAAAAAGGAAAAGCAATTCTAGGCGAAATATTTACTTTTAATTTTCCGTCTATACGATGGAAATTCAATTATTAACCGTCGGCAGAGAATACGTAAAATTTTTATACCATTGAAATATAATTGTAGAATATTCTATACTGTAGTGCGATATTTTTCTTGATTTCTTTTTATTTCCCTTCTCTTTCATTTTTTTTTTTTAAATTAGTCATTAAACCTTCCTTTACTTTTTACAATTTACTAAGACGTAAAATATTTTCTTTATGAAGCAGTTTTCAAATAGCTCATTACGCCGCGTGTGCGGCGCTCGATCAATTCTAGAATTAAAAAAAAAATGGAGAAAGTGGAGTAGTAACTCGTAAAGTATACGGACTGTATAATGAAAAATGAGAAATGACAGGAAAAAAAAATCAAGGAGAGATGATAAAGCGAGCGCTTAAACGAGACGCGCAGAAAAAAAAACTCATGGAAGAGAGCGCGCAGTTAATGCTCGTGGACGAGTCGAGAGGGAGAGAGTGAGAGAGAAATAGAGAGAGAGAGACAGATCATTCGGTAACCGTTGCGCGCGCTCACATTAGCGAAATTGGCATTTATCGGTGCGGAATATTGCTGACAGAGGTGGCGGCAGAACCGGATGAGGGCGGGCAACGATTGGGGGGCAGGGCGGGGGAGAAAAAAGAAACAAAGGGAAGGTATATATAGGTGAACGCTCGAAGCGCGCTTCGGGATTTCCTTTTTTGCGAGGCGTTGACGAGCTTAACAAGGGGGATTTTCCAGCGTCGTATTATTAAACCGAGTTTTCATGAAATGTAATCGAGAGAAGTTTGCTCCAGTCAGGAGGTTTTTATTTAACTTTTTTCGTTCATTATTATTATTTTTTTTTTTGTTGGTTTTCAAGAAATCGTCAGTTGCCCCTTTTATCTTATATCGGATTTTTCATTTCGAATTGATTAATCTTTCATAAATGACTACGCAATTGTTCAGATATTTACGTTAAGTTCAAAAGACATATGAAAGTTCAAGCACTTTTCAATTAGTTCTTGATGTTTTGCTTAAAAAAAAATCTTTTACATACCTCCTGAATGTACCGCGAAAATCTAAATTCTGGGATTAGAATATCTCGTCAATCGGGTCGGACGATAAGACGACGGTGACAAAATCGTTCCCAAAGTTTTTAATATTACTATATTTTTTAATAATACTAGTTTTTAATAATACTATATTTCATCAAGACGGCATTTATCAATAAATTCGAATCTGTAGAAATTGTTTATATGCCCCATACTGCACTCAAACGTGAAATATTCATTTTCCTTTTTGAAGATGAAAGCATGATAGGAATTGTATCGATCTTTGACGATGGTATCTAGGCTCGTACAGATAGTTTTCTTTTTTAATATTAATCATTTAATATTAGTGATTCAAATCTCGAACTCTGACTCTGTTCAACTATCTAGAGTTTGATCAAGTAATTCGTTTATAAGGAAAAATCCGATATCTTTCAATTTCATTATAAATATTTCACCAAAATCGGCTTTTTATTTTTATTGATTATTTATGACTTTTTGGACGAATAGGTGACACCTTTTTATTTTCAACTTTCTTCATCGTACGGACAGCATAAGAAGATGATACGAGCCGCGTGATCTTCTAGACATACCGGATGATGCCGCAATTGGTATCTCCTAAGTTTGATAGTCTTACAGGTGGGCGACAAAAATTCTTATCAGTGCTCGGAACACAGAATGGAAATAATTTAGTTCGGTTTCCATCTAAGTTTATAACCAATTATTTTTATCAATGAAAAATAAATATAAATAGAATATAGCATAAATATATAAAATAAATATAATGGAATATGTGTTTCCAATCTATTCCAGCTGGCTATGGATTACTTATTGCAAGCTAATTGAAATAAAGATGTCGAATCAATAATTACAATTATGCCGAATGATTATTAATTAAAGATCGATTTAATTGAAAGACCACGTTGAAATATTAGAATATAATGAATATCCTTCTGGGGGGGGGGGGGGTTTGGTCAACGCGAGAACCATGCATTTATGCGAAAAGTGTCAAAATCGAATTTACTGTTAGGACTGTTCATACATGCTTATATATATATATATAGGAGAATCAGTCATTTGGTATAGTTTTCATGGCGGTAGTAACCATAATTTATTCACTTAGTAAACGGTTTCGGGCGAACAATAGTTAGGGAGTTTACGAGCGCGCTTTATTACAATCTTTTAGCGCTGCGGCGCGCGTAGAGCGGCGGAGAGCGGGGTGGAAGCTATCCCGCGTTCCGGAGAGAGAGTGAGAGAGAGAGAGAGAGAGAGAGAGAGAGAGAGAGACAGAGGCGCAATTGGCGCTACCCACCGGTTAAAGCAGTTTTACTATATTTCTGCGTATTAAACTTAATAGAGGATGCGCGCCGGGTAGTATAATGCATGTTAATTCGCCGAGAAGAGGGGCTGGGGGGCGGGGAGGTTGAAACGCGGCTAACGCCGGGCGTCGCGAAGAACCGCCCGCAACGCCCCGAAACAATTCCTCAGCCCCGAGCTCATCCATTGTTTATTGCGTTATTTAAATAATCGCCCCGTACGTACTCGCGTTAATTTTTCATCGGCCCTGTATGGGGCACGGAACGGTTGCGCCTCCTACTCTCGATCGTACCTCGCAGGATTTCGCGACGCGTCGCGCGGATAGCAAATGCAGAGAGCGACGACGAGCTGTGCCGGCGAGGGAGTCGCGCGGCAGTAGTAGCGCGCAATATTTGATCGGACGCGTTAGCTTATTCTTGGACAGTCAAGTACGCGTCCGTGCTTTTGGTGATTATTGCAAATAATCTCCGGCACGTGAAGGAGATTTCATCCGATTTCCGTTTATTTCGTCGTGTGGTACTGAATTATATATTATTGTAAAATAAAAGGTATCTCGAATATTAGTATATAATTAATAATTTAAATACATATACTGTTTCAATTATTTTAACGAAAGCGAAAAATAACGTAAAGAAATCTGTATTGTTACAATGTATAAACTTACAAAAAGCTATATTTCAAATTAATTTAATCTCTGATCTACTAATTTTGTTTGGGATTAATAGCTTGAAACGAGTAATTTGAGAATACACACAAGTGGCAATAATAAGGATTCTAATGCTGGAGTGTTACTATCAAATAAGCCGCTTACTCTGCCTAGGCAAGAAGTCAAACGAGTAATCCTTGATTAATAATACACTGTGGCCATTTATTGTGATCGCTAGGATGTAAAGTAGGAGGCTTTATAAAATCATGATGTAGGATCTCTGACACATAGGATATTAAAAAATATTGATTAAATTAAATTGCTTCTCAGCTATGTTAAACTGACGTTATATAAGAATAAAATATGTACAATTCCTAATCTAACTACAGTCGACTTCGTGTGATTAACAATTATTTATGCATAAATACATCAATAATTCATTTTATTTATTTATAAAAATAGACGATGAATCCCGATTTAAATAACAATTTTAATCCTTACCGACAGTTCTAGACAGTTATGAATAGATTTAATACCAGAGAGCTCTCCGTTCTAAAATTGTCAAAGCCGCCCCCTTTTTCCAAAACGATTGAAACCTGTAATAAATAGATTTCGATGGGGTGAGTAGGGGAGCGGGGGAGCGCGCGGGATAAAATCTGTTCTCCCCTTGCCGAGCTCCGCGCACAAAGGAAGCGAGTGTAATCCATTCGGATACTACGTCCATCGAGAGCGCTTTGCCCCCACACCATCCCCATCCCAACTCTTATCGGGACGGTAAATTTGACGAGGCTCGTCTCCCCCCTCCCGCTACCCGACCTCCTCTAACTGCTCGCTCGCTCGCATGCATAATGGAAAATATTTACCAGTCAGCCGGCGCAAAGAAAGCACGAGGGCCGTACCTGCCTTACTCGCTTGCGCGCTCTCTCTCTCTCTCTCTCTCTCTCTCTCTCTCTCTCTCCAGCCTCCCGCCCTCTTTCTCTCCCTCTGCCTTTTAATCCAGACAAAATTCTCGGCTTTCCTTAAATGACGAGACGCTGCCGACAGGGAGTACTACAGATCCCAAGCCTACTCCAGACAATGGACCCGTCTAACTCCCTCTCTACTTCGTCTTTTCTTTTTTCTTTACGCCCCGGCCCCTCTCCCTTAGCAAAAGCTAAGAAGCTGCTATAGGTCGGCAATAACGCCGCTCCGCGAGCGGCCGCGCGCACGTAGACCTATATAAAAAGCGAAGTGCACGTATAAAATCCCATGACGTTAGAGAAATCGAAGATTACGTTGGAGGGAACGAGAGAAAGATAGAAAGTGGATAAATGGCAATGAGTAAGTGGTCGAGATTATATATATATATATATATATATATATATATATATATATATATATAATATATATGCATACATATGAAGTTAGGTGGGTGAATATAATTGAGTTACATTAATCTGTGTTTTCTATATTATTCTGGCAACGTGTAACAATATCAATTCTGAGAAAATAAGAGAAAATAAAAACTACAAGGTTTTTAAAGCAACGTTGAATATTTCATATTGAGACTAAATTAACTTTGAAACTTTGTTCCTATTTTGTATTTTGATTGATTGAAAACTTCGAGTCAAATTGTCCCAGAAACGCCCTTCTGATTTAACAAACCAAATTAAAAATTTCATATAATCAAATAAATTACTTTTTTTTTAAAGAAATCACGCGTATTTCTATTTTCTTCCGTTATTGGAAAACTGTTATCAAAGATTGATGAAGATATTTCAATCGAATTGAATGATAAATGTTGTAAATTCGCGTCCCAGATAGCGAATACTATGATATCGAATAATTCCCAATCGCTTACGAGCGCGACCATGGAAATTTAATCTATATCTGTACCAATTCGCGTACAACGATGTAAACGTGTTTTTACGGCAAAACAAGTGGACGGGAGGATGGGAAGAGGGGGGGTGGTGGTCGAACGTCGAGCCGGCTTTTCCAATTTGCATCGATCAAACCGTATTTTAAGGGCCGCCGCGGGGTAATCCGTCGGATCGCGAAACGTCCGGCTCATAATTAATCTAGAAATATTTGATGAATAATGACTTTCGTGATCAAACAATATTATTTCTATAATGCGGGCAAGGCCAAGGGATATTATCGTAACTGAACGATGAATTTGAATGATTATTATTGCATTAATCATCCTATTTTCAATTGAGAAAATAACAATTCATTGTGTAATTTGGGGGGGGGGTCGCATTTAATATCGATGATGATTTTATCGAAAGGTCATCCAGTGAAATGGTTTTGAAACGACGGCCGAACTTTCTAATACATATATAGATTGTCTCGCTGTTCACTTTTTTCCAGTTTGTGCTTTTTCTTTTATTTCTATAGCTTCTTCGATTTAAAGGCTGAGCGCAATCAATACGAAAAGCAACACTGAAAGTGATACTGCTAGAATGCTCAATTTTTCCAGCATTTTACCGATATCGCTCAAATCGTCATTTTTACTGCAACAGCTTACCAGAGATGCCTATAGCCAAAAAAAAAACACATAGTGAAAAATAATTTTTATACATCGTGCGAAAGTACTCACAATGTACATCGTTAGAAAAAGTTTTGTTCGTGCATATGTAATAAAAGTTAAAAATTGCCTAAAGTTTCAAAAATACATTTAAATATATAAATTCCAGATAAATAATTTATGGACAAATAATATAATAAGATAGCAATTGTTGAAATCGACATTGTTGTAAATTTGTAGCTAATTTTTTTTGTATTTTTAAATATAAATTACCTAATGAGAAAACTAATACGATAATTTATCTAATATTCGGCCGAGAGACGTCTCCTCGCTCTCATAAAACGTATAAGCAATTTTCATAAACCCTTTTCTCCCCGGCGTCTTTTGCGCTTAAACGCGCATCGAGCGATCTACTCTCCCTCATGGAGAGCCATCGGCTAAACCGTTACGAGCAGGTACAAGTTAGATACGCGCGCGCGCGCGCGCATAGCTGCCACGTCGAAAGAGACGGATACACACGGGAGCACGGTGGGTTGGGCGGTGGAGGTGGGAGGACAGGGGGGAGCGAGACGGATTTAACACGGAGTAAGACGATTACGGATTAACTCAAAGCCCCGCAGTCGCGTCTCGCCACTCGAGTTAACTCTCGGGGGGTGAGGGGGGGGCCGACTCGCCTCCACATCGCCTGCGCCGAATTTCGGATCCTTGGCAAAAATGCCGCGAGAACGAGCGTGAGGAGAGAGAGAGAGAGAGAGAGAGAGAGAGAGAGAGAGAGAGAGAGTGCGAACAAGAGTGGGAAACGGACAACTCGGCAACAACGAAATGAAAATCGTTCGAAAGAGGCTTTACCGTCTCGTGCTACTCCCGTGCTTCATCCCCGGCTCCGTTTCCGAGTGCGCGCGCTCGGCTTTCGCTCGGCAGCGTTCATTTGTTTGTAAGGCGCATTTACCCTCCGCCACCCCCTGCCCCTTACGACGTGTTACCGATGTTTTCCTTTCCGACGCCCGCACCCTTCCCGCCGGCCCCGCCTCGCTCGTCTCCCTCGTCGCTCTGTGCTTACCCCCCTCCCCCGCCCGACCTCCTGAGCCCTTTCTACCTTTTCTCCTCGAGCGAGACTTTGGGAGCGCGCCGGATTACGTTCGTGCTGCGCGACGATATAACGGCATCGGTCTCATCTCGCCTCAACGGGGCGAAAGGTAAAAGGAGCAGCTCGCAGTCGCGATTTGAGGGGCGTTCCGAAACGAATTCTGATGGGCGTCGCGTCGCGACGCGTCGACCACGGGCCGTTAGCGGAGACGCGCGGCTGGCGCGAGATGTTCCGCTTCCGGGATAACGGGCCGAAGCCTTTCGCGCTCTTTTGATACCTTATAGATATAATACGTGCCGGCGAGCTCTCTTTATCGATTCCCCGCGCGGAGAAGAGAATGGGGAAAACGGAGGGCTTGGTTTAGTCTTTCTTTAATTTTTTTTTTTTTTTCTATTATTATTATCAAGACGCTCGCACAGCTATGGGCAGGGATATATAGCGCGAGAAAAGTTCGTTCCTAAATGTCAGTCCGATTTTTTTTTTTTTTTTGTTTTTTCTTTGAGCAATGAGAAATTTTAATAAAATTGAAATACTAGGATAGTGTCGCAAAATGTTTTCTCTTCATTGACAATGACTCGTCGATTTATCTTTCGGCGAAATTTCCATGAATACTTACGGAAATTGGCAATAAACGCTTCGTTTGAAATATTTCGTAGGCTATAACGATAATGAATGGTACGTATTAATAATAATCCATAATAAATGTTTCCTCGTTATTTATTATAATTAATAACATATACGAACTGCCTCTGTATTCTGTCTAAATCTATTATTATTATTATTATTATTATTATTATTATTATTATTATTATTGTTGTTGTTGTTGTTGTTGTTAGTAATAAATCTAAAAGCGTCTCAAAGCATCGCGGTAAATTTTATTTTATTTTTGATTCGCCCGCCAAATATACGATCGGCCGAAATAATCGACCGCGCCGCGTCACGGGAGCGTGGATCGTTAATTCCGAATGATTTAATTATATCGAGCTCCGATCAGGTGCTCGCCTCTGTATAAATATCCGCCCGTGTGTGTGTGTGTAGGTGAGCGCGCGCGCGCGCGCGCTTATCGAAATAAGCCAAGTGTCACTCATTCGCTTTACCCGTCGCGCCGTGTAATAAATTATTTCCAACGTCGGTCGTACCGGCTGCAGCGGCCCGTGTGCCGCGCGATTAGGGATAACGCGTAAATCAAGCCGCGCGCCCCTTCCATCCGAGTTCACGATCAAAAATTTAAAAATCTAGGCGGCCCGCGCGCGCGCGCGACCCTCAATTTCTAACCGAAAGCTCGTTCTTTGTTTTTTTCTTTCTACTCGAATCGTAAGTGCGCGCGGTTATCCGGTCGCGGCACGGATCGGTTGCTTATTATCGCGGGAGCGAAATAGAAATCGACCTGCTTCTAGCGCGGATAATGCCGCTTTATCGAAGCCATGGCAATGCTCGTAAATCGTAAATAAACTATAATTTTGTCGTTATCGATTAGAAAAATTCGAAAGACCGATTAAGCTGTCGGCGCCTCGCGTAAAGAGCATTCCCTCAAAAGTCGATGTTTAAGCTGCCGTTGACAAATTTTTTTTAATTATACGTTTAAAAAATTTTCAGAAACTGTTCGTCAACTTTAATTCATACACAGCCTCGAAATTGACATTATCTCTCGGTTAATTATCCATTAGATAAAAAAATTTAAAAGAGAGAGAGAGAGAGAGAGAGAGAGAGAGACCGAGAGATCAATGACAGGCGTAACTTCTGCGGTAGTTTGTTAAACCTGCCCCAGGAAACACGTAGAATACAATGATATAAAAATGGGTACGGTCTTTTATGAGAATTCGAATTTGAAAATTTCAATAAAAAAATTTTTTTTATTCAGTTGTTTTGGATTGAAAAATTTAAAAATAAATCAGATAAATAGACGTCGTAACTTTTACTGTTTTATTGACGGACAATCCCCCTCCGACCTAAAAAATAATTGATCCCTCAATTGTTTCCCCAGATAACGCAATGACAAGCTAACGTACGTGGAAGAAGTTTTTCGTGGTTATTACTCAAGAATCGATAGAGTGACGAATTATTTATACACAAACATAATTAGAGAATATCGAATGCGAACTTCTAGGAAAAATTACAAGCGATAGGGTGAAGGGCACACATTTTTATTCCACGAATAATCGACTGCACAAATTTTTGACCCCATACGGTTCGAGGAAAATCGAGGAGACAAAAATTCAAGGGAAATTGACAAAATTGCGATCCAGCAATTTTTTTTCAGAACCTAAAAGAAAAACTTCCCGGCAGCTCCAACGGTATGCCGAAAACGTCCCGCTTATTTTTATCAATTATCCCTGCGACAATGACTTGCGTTGCCGCGCGCACTCTCACGCACGCAAAGTCCGCCATAGGCAAATATTACTCTCTGTTTTCATCCGCCTTATTCGAAGCGGCGTGACTTTGCTATCCTTCCCTCCCTTCCTCCCTCTGTCTCGCTCTCTCTCTCTCTCTCTCTCTCTCTCACTCTCTCTTTATCTGCCATTGTATACGAAACTCGCGTGTCGTTCATACAATAAAAGCATCGCACCGAGCTAAACCTTTGGACGATGGAAGAAGGGGGGCGGGAGTGGACATGTCAATTGGCCTCATTCGTATTCCAGGTGCGCCACTCTTGCGCTGAAGTGGAATAAAAAAAAAATTTGTACATCCGCCCGCGCGCGCGCACAAAGGAGATTTCTCTCCCTCTCTCTCTCTCTCTCTCTCTCTCTCTCTCTCTCTCTCTCTCTCTCTCTCTCTCTCTCTCACTCTATCTCTCGCTCTCTTTCCCCAGGTTCTCCGTCCTATAATCTTCGCTCGAGTCGACGAAAGTGCTGTATTCAATCGAAAGCTTTACTGATTTTTATTCGCTTCGCCGCTTTTTCTGCGTTATTATTCCATTTATGCGGATATTCCCGCCTTCGTAGCCAATGTAATATCCTATATATATATATATATATATATATATATATATATATATATATATATATATATATATATATATATATACATATATATTCGTATTTAATAAAATTTTAACGCCATTGTGAACTCGTATATTTTAATCCTCCGTCGGGCTTCGGAATTGTTAAATCGACGTGGGAAATTATTATCGAAATATTTTCCAGACGGGGGATTGGAATGTGCAGTGAAAAGACTTTTAACTTCGATAAATAATATTACGCGGCCTTATGGCTTTTAAAGTGCCGCGGAGATTGAACAATATTTTTTTTTTGTTTTTTAAATACTGAAACATGGAAATTTGCTCGCGTCGATCCGATCGATTGGGCAAAGCCAATAAAAACCAACGGTTACTTTTATTTCTGCGCACTGATCTTGAATATATTTTTCTTGACGCACACGTCGATGCTTAAGCTGAATCTGCGATTTTTATTACAGCTGCTCTTGTGATTCATAAAACTCAGAGTAGCCAATAATTCGTTCTCGTATTTATACTTTAGTATCTTCGAAAATATATGTATTGTATATATGTGTATATATATATATATATATATATATATATATATATATATATATATACATAAGTAAATGTATATCAATTGTAAGAAAATACTAAGGAAATCAAAAAATACCCGTATTATTGGCTTGAATAAGATCCCCGATACATTGAATCGAGCTCAAAATCAGTTATTCTATTTAGAAAGAGGTCGCAAAATTACAAGTCTCTTTTGGAAGCATGTGGTAAAGTGAATATTTTCAATCTGTCACCCAAGCTATTTAAGGTACACTTTCACCCACTTTTTGCAGCAAAAAAAAGTTACAGCTTGTCTTTCCCAAAGTTGAGAGAGTTTCAAAGAGTTATACTCTGTTGCGCCATCAAACATTTATCAAAGAACTGCGAAGGTACTGTTTCGAAGCAAGAAAAAAATGTACAACTGAACATGGCTTAATGTTCTTATTCAAAGAGAAAAAGAGAGTGAAAGAGAGACGGAGGAGGAAAGATGGAGATCACTTTAGCTCCTCTTATAAGTATAGTATTAACTTGAAGAACAAGAAAAAAATTAATTAATATTGTGTAATAAAGCTGAGGCTTTCGATTGAACTGAAATAATGGAAGTTAATTTCAGAAAAACTATGGAAAAAAGTACACGTACTTTAAAGTGCCTTTTATCTGTAAAGAAATCCGTGACTTTTAATTAAACTTTTCAATGAGCATTTTTGCCGCGGAAATGCAATAATTAAAAACTCTGTAAACTAGGCAACTAACTTGACGAGTTTATAAGTATACAAGAGCGTTCTCGTGTGATTCAGTCGCCCCTTTCTTAAGGGACTCGGAGCACGGAGAACACAAGACAATGCTTGCTTTGTCGCGGAAAAGTTCCTCCGACGAATACGTGGGACAGATGCGCATCCGAAATAAGTAGAAAATGTCAACCATGCGTGGATTAGAATTTGACGAATGGTGTACCATCCGGCGGTTCAGTATGGGCTGTGATATTTTCACCAGAAAATTTTCTGTGTAGTATGTAAAAAATAGTTTTTGCATTATTACAACAATTCGTTTTTAAAATTTTACTATAAATTATTCCATTCTTCTTGTTGTTTTTTTAAAGTAAGAAACTAGAAAATACTACTTTCCCTTCAGATTCATAAGGATGAAAAATTACAATACAAATTGTTCGAAACGTATGAAATAAAAAGCGATAATAATAGTAATAATAATAATCATTTCAATAAAACTAAATACAGCTGTAATCGCTGTAAAGTCAAAATCGGAGTTAAAATTTATGTAGATTTGATTCGGAATACCCTGTTAACTGGCTAAAAATCCCAACTTCCTCTATCACGGGCAAGGCTTTCAAAACTTTCGCGAATGTTTAATTGATTTTTTTTCTTCACTAGTTCGCTTTCTCTCTCTCTCTCCCTCTGCCTCTCTCTCTCTCTCTCTCTCTCTCTCTCTCTCTCTCATTCTTTCGACTCTTATATAAGAGACCACGTGTCGTTCCTTTATACGTGATATAACCTTGAGATCGCGCGACGCGAGCGACGACGCGTTCTCCTTGCGGGGAAGCTGGAGGGACTGTTCTCGGACCCAGCCAATCCTGTCCCCCTTATCTCTTTGATATCCTCGGCGTCGGGAGGAACGGGGAATCGGTTCGAGGAGTCGTGCGGCGGCCCCGGCCTCGTTTCCGGATGCCCCCGTCCGTAATCGCCCGCGCAGCGACTCGCTCTCGTCGCGCGCGATTGCGAGCGGAGGTGCGCGTGTTTTTTTTTCCTTGCGCTGAGCGTTAAACGAAAATTGATCGCGCTTAAAATGGTCGCGACAAACCCGAGGATTGGCTCGGGAAAAAATAGAGGAACCATCGAAGGATAGGAAGCGAGTTTCGCGTTTAGATTTAACATGGCAGTTACTCGAATTTGCTTCTCATCAATTTATAGCTATGCTTTGACTTTTATGAATTAGGAAGCACTGTCAAGGAATAATAATACACTTCAGAATTAATCTATATGATAATATAGTTATATAATTCATAATCTTTATTCAATATCTACACATATACCTCATGAATTATTTACTATATTGTCCGGTATAAATTTTCAATATATTCTATAATTTTATAATTATTCACTAAAAAACATTACTAAAATTAACATAAAAAAAGAATGGTTTTGTTCAAGACTAGTCAATCGATTATTTATTTAGATTAAGTAAATATTTTAACGGTTATGTGAAATTAAATTTATTTCAAATGAATATTTACTTGATTCACATAATATTAATTGGCTTCAAATTTATACATTTTTTATATCTACTTTTACATTTCATAATCATGCAACTGTTTATCCATATATATTCTAAGATTAATTTATAAGATGGATGATATTTATCCCCACTCCTATCCTATTATATAATTCTAGCGTACGAATAACGTACTCGCATGACCGGATTACGAATATTTCGCACTAGCAATTGTAAGCGTCAAGAGTTTAGGTTAAAGGAGGGCAATATTCTGTTTCTTGTTAATCTCGCGTCGAACTTTTGTCATGCTCCGCATGAACGCCGCAGAAATGTCTCGGAGAAAGTCGCGAGTTATTCGAATTGAACAGGTGGAATCTCGTATTCGCACCTTTATCAGGACGGCGTGGTCATCTTAAAAATCTTTAACTACAAATACCAAAATGAAATAGCGTTATCATTAACAGATGAAAAAAAAAAACAAAAAAAAACTACGATCACTCGACTGCCTAGTACAGACTCGTATGTCTCGTAAGCCCGCTCGAACAGCCGAAAGATCCAGCCCCAATCCCAGCAGCCATATATTCCTTACCGTAAACTGCGTAGCTCCTGAGAGAAGAAAAAAAACCACCGGACTATCGCATCGAGCCCGCATCGCTTTCCCCCGCGATAGGCCGCACCGCTAAGGTATCCTCCCCATTTCTCTCTCTCTCTCTCTCTCTCTCTCTCTCTCTTCCTTTCTATATTTTACGCGTTCTTTTAACGAGCGCGATCCCAGCTCGGCCGCGGCGAATTTAACGGCCGCTTTTACAAGCACACCGGGCGGAATGTGCCCCCGAAACGCGCTCGCCCACGCGCCCCACCTGGCTGACCGAGAAACGCGTGCGGGTGCAGCTATGCGATTGTCGCTACTCTCCCCCTGCCCCTTCCCGTCCAACCCCGCGCTCCCGGGCACTCCTACTGACCTCGTAATGGCGGCGAGCGACGGCGAGTGGGCGGTGTTGGGGGATGGGGCGAAATTATGCGCGCGTTATGCGTCAACGCCGCGTGATTCATGCCGGGGCGCCGTGCGCTGAATTCGCCGATCCAGCGGCGGCACGTGCGCACGGAGAATCGCGCGCACAAGGTGGCCAATTCCTGGGATTCTCCCTCGCCCTCTCGCCGCCTCCCCCCCAACCCCCAGCATCGCTCGCGCGGACAAACGAGCCGATGCGGCTGGCCGGAATTATTAATAAAGTGCGTCGGCGGCTGTCCGCTCCATTCCGCTTGCGTATTCCAATGTCTTCGTCGGGGGGAGGGGGGGAGGTGGAGCCGAAGAATGTATAAATATCGCTTGGGGGTTCCGTCGTCGAATATAACGTCCCGTATAATGCCATCCCGATTCGGCTCCTGAACGATCGAGCTCCACACGCGCACCGAAGTAGTTGTGCGCACGGCCCGGCACGAATACGCGGTTTTCGGACTCGGATCCGCGTTCTATTTTCTTACATATCGCGGCGATATATTTCCGCACAGCCGCCGCTCGAGTCTCTCCGCTCTCGATTTTATCGGAAACTTTTCTCAAGCGCCAACTTGCTTTTATCATACTATGATAGCGAGTGCGCGCGCTCGTGTGGATATATACTTATGTTATTTTTAAGAGAGGTAACAGGAAATGTTAAATTTTGCATTCATCGCACCTCTCTACTTTCATAAAACATTGTTCGCGTAAAATTGATAAAGTTGGGGCTTAAGATAAATTTTTACAGCACTAAGTGAAAAGTGCAATTTCGCGCCATGTGGAATTAATATAGGTCGGCGCACAGGTTGTAAAATTGACTTTTAAGCGTACTGTTAGGCTAAGCAGCAATTTAAGCCCTAAATTTGAAGTTGTAAAATTGCACTTTACACATATTGTACGTAAAAAGAAAACATAGCCTATACGAAATTCAAGCTTAGCATTGTACGTAACTCTGCCCATCGACGTAACCAACGAGCGCGACTAACGGCCTAGGCGGGTGTAAATTCGCGTTTTATACTCGCGCCGCGTTTAATGTACGATTTTTTCCGAAGAGCAATGTGGAAAAATTGTTAGAATAACTTAGCGAGAAATATATGTGGCTGTAGTGAAGCGAACGAGCAAATTTCATGATCGAATGGCTCGATATGAGTCGATATATTCCATGATCGTAAAATGTTCGCCGCTTTTATTACACGTACGCCGCGATCGGTTGTGCTGCGCGCCTGCCGACAAAATACAAAAGATAGAAAGGAGGATCATCATCTCTCCGCCCCCCTCCCCACAGAAGTATTGACTATTTTATTGCTCGACGTGTACATCTATCATATGCATCTGTATACATCGTAAAGCCAAAATCAGTACAAATTGATTTTTATCTATTTTTATCTATAATGCGTCAACGCCCCTCTAAAATGTAATAATAATTTGACGTTAATTTTATACGCTAGCTATATTAAATTCTTTGCAATTTTAGATACTTTAATCCCCCTCCCCAGGCACATCGATAACAATCTTGTTTCTTTTTCTCATTTTTTTTTTGTTTTTGTTTTTTGTTTTTAATTAAATTATAATCAACGAAAATCGATGGAGGAAAATTCGAAATTAGCCCGATAAAATGCTATAAATAATCGTGACTGGCAACGTTGAATTATATATAATGAGCAGAGCCGATATAGGAGGAGCCACGGGAAATTTAATAAATTCCCGATTACGCTTTTAAAGCCGAACTTTACGAGGGAAATATCGAGATTCGGGTATTATCGTAAAGTACAGGGGGAAAGGGGATGCAGGTTCTATATATATATAAATATATATATATATATATATATACATATATATGCATATATATATATATAGGGACGCTCCAGGATCGAGCGTCCGCGCATAAATAAATGAAATTCTTTCCGGGCGCGCGCGCGCGGTTGCGCTTGCGAGAAAATCCGCCCGCGCGCTCTAATGTTGTATATATATATATATATATATATATATATATATATATATATATATGTTCAAGGCTTGAATCCGATAAATGCGCTGTACATGTGCGCTGTACATGTGCCAGTCGCTGATGCAGCGCGAAAAGCGCGCATATTTCGATTGGACTTTGCTGCTAACACCTCACTTCCATGGTTCAATTAGTAATCTCCTCATTAAACGAAATATTTAACGGAACGAAGCTTTCGAAGAAATCTATTTGAGCCTTGATTTATATATCGATGTGTGTGGGGGGGGGGGTGTTTATCTATACATAGCACGCACAACATATTCGAACGAGGCAGCGAGAGACCAGTAATAAATAAAATAGGTGAAATTGGCTGATTAATTTGTATGTTAAATGCGCATTACGCTATCTTGATATGATTACATTAATGTATACATACATACATACATACATACATACATACGTATGAATTGACATCGCCGTGCTGATAATCGTGATCTTGGATTATACTGATTATTACGTCCTATGTTCGCGGTTCATACACCTTTATTCACGGCAAGCAAGAAACGCCATTTTACAACGCCATATCTATCGGGATAAAAGTCTATCGTTTTAAACAGTCTAATTAAAATCGTAGTTTACACTCTCTGGACGTATCCAAATCAAGTACACGCCATAACAATACTGCCGCGTAAACATAGGTCGAAAATTACTTCTTATTGATCAAAATTACCATTCATTAACGTTAAATGTTAATTTATAGTCCGATTTGGGAACACTAAGCAATCGCTTTGTTATCACACCAACTGTCAGCGGTGATACGCGCTCTTTCACACACATAAAGTTTCCTGCTTTATTCTAGCAAAAGGGAATCTACTTTGCAAATTCTCTAATCAGAAAGGTCGGGCGTAATACTAGAATATTTTTGTTCAATGTCTACGCCGAAATACATAGAGGCAATATAGATACGACCCATGGACGTTCAAGTTTTTTACATTAATATTTAATTACATTAATAAGTTATCAGATCATTTCGACATTCCATTACGATTGTGGAACCTGGAGAATATTTCAGCCAATTAAATTCATATATATTCCTCTCAAAATCGAATTTACAAATAATGTGCGATCAGCGTTACTTTTGAAATGAATATTTTGCAGCGAAACAAGATCGTTATCTATCTTTAATTTATTCGCCGTCATATATATATATATATAATTATGTATACGCCGGAAACCGAATGCACCCCATCGAGCAGCTGCGAATGGACAACTAAAAATGAAACAAATGAATGCTACACATTTCATTGAAAAAAAGAAGTGTTTTTCAATGCAAGCATTCAAATCAATTTTGAAATGCATATTAAACATTTTCATAATTATAGATTGTTCAGTATATTGCGGTCATTTTAGTATAATGCGGTCATTATTATAGATGTACCTTAAATAACTTCGTTCAA